>PVHY01006745.1:0-72232 GCA_004024945.1 Uropsilus gracilis
CTAGGGATCGCGGTTCGAGTCCTGCCTGGGGCCCGTAGCGAGACCTAGTGCCAAAAAAACAGCTGGACGTGGTGGCACGTGCCTGTAATCCCAGCTACCTGGGAAGCTGAGGCTGGGGATTGCTTGAGTCTGTGGTACCCCGGGGAACGAGAGCCTGTGGTTCCACAGGCAAAAATAGCAAGACCTAGTCTCAAAAAAAAAAAAAAAAAAAAAAAAAAAAAAAAAAAAAAAAAAAAAAAAAAAAAAAAAAAAAAAAAAAAAAAAAAAAAAAAAAAAAAAAAAAAAAAAAAAAAAAAAGAATCCAAATTGGTTTAAAAATATCTAGAAAATATTCATAAATAAAAACAAGAAAAATGAAGAAAAATCACCTTCGACAATGTTGTGTGTAACTATACAGGTTATTTTCTATTCACATGTAAACATGTCTATAGAAAAAATCATATGATACATGCAATTTTAAAAGCCTTTGTCATTCAATTAAAACACCTAAATTATTTTTACTTTCACCAGTGGGGGAATAAAAAGGTAACTTTTGTGATGGCTCCTTAGAATCAGCACATGGATATACTCTTATTATATTAATCAGTCCTCTACAGTTGAGCATTTACATTGTTATCAAATCTTTGCTACTGTGTGTAAAATGACTTATTGCTGCTCATTCACAATAAAGGAAAAGACTGTATTTACCACTTAATTGCTTTTGGATATGCAATCTGAGAAAACTAAACAACACGTAATCACATTTTTTTCATGAATGGTATGATTCAAAAAGCAGGTATATTTTTCAGAGACCCATATTGTGATTTGTGGTGATCAGAAAGAGAAGGTAGGAAGAAGAGGGAAAAGCATAAGAGTCATTCTGATTGTGGAAAGGACACTAGAACTTGGGTGGTAGATGAGGTGAGTGTTATAGAGACATAAAGGTGAATATATGCTTCTGAAATTTATAGTTTTATAACTCAATAAAAAGAAAAAAGTTTTAATCCAAGGTTAAAATGAGTATATCTATAAAAATGTTTAATACTGGCAGTTTCTAGTTCTGAACCATCTCTTTCATGAAAACCAGTCTCTAAGAAGATTACCCAATTATGAAAAATAAATATTTTAATGAAAATGATAGGTGGTTATTTAAAATAAAACAGTATCCTTAATTATAATAATGCTGCTAGGTATAGTTAATGACCCCATACATTAAGGAAGGTCGAACTTTAATGACCTGGACCACACCAGGGTCACAATTGGTAGCAGAACATTGATCAACATATAAAAGCCACTGAACACATGAAAGGAATTACAGTACATCACACATCAAACATTTTGGCCTAGTGCTTCCTTCCTCTAATCCTACTGGCAGGAAATGCTCCATGTACCCTTTGAGGTGACCAGACACATTTATAAGTAGTCCCTTGTTAAAAGAGCTCTTAGATACTGCAATTTTCTCCAAAGGGGAGAACAGCTTCTGCTCAGCACTGCTGAACTACATTTCTACTTGCAGCACAGAAATAGAGCTCCACTGATGAGGTACTGTAACAGCAAAAATGTAGTTTCTTCTTCAAAGGGTTAAAAATTATATAAAATGAGATAGGACAAGATGTTTTCACATTGTGTATAATATACTCTTAAGGCAAAATAACTAGTAAGTGATATAGATTTAACCATTTTATTATAGATATAATGAAAATAAGGGAAATAGTATATAAGTAAAAATATTTTGATTTAAATCACATCGTTAAGTTAGTTTTTCACTTATATTAGTGGTATTAAGGATAAATATTAAATAAATCTCTTTTAAATATACCCACAGTTAACCTGGAAAATATAAAAATGATTCTGATGCACTATTTAAAATGAAGATTTCTAACCTCCTAAGGGTTAAACATTTTCAAATAATTAAAGTTGAATAAAATAATGAAAGATTCAAATGGAAGGATAACTTTCCCAGAAGGATAGCTACTGTAATATGAACTAGGATTAGAAAAATGTCAAGACAAACTTGATCTTACTGCTTTATTCTACTGGATGGATGGATGGATGGATGGATGGATGGATGGATGGATGGATGGATGGATGGATGGATGGATGGATGGCATAAATTGACATAATTGATGGCATAAATTGACAGATATGATAATAAGAAATTACATATGTATATTTCACTAGGATCTATCCCATCACAAATTACACTGCAATTCTGTAATTCTATGCATTTTATTTTTCCCCTAGTGGATGGATAATTCTTAAAGTTTAGTGGTACTATACCTCAGTTTTATCAGGTGTTCTTTAAAACCACCTGGAAATACTGAGGTTGTGTTTCACTGAACATGATCTTCGTGACTTCTACTCAGAGCTTAAATGACTGGGACTGTGCTCACTGCCAATGACATGCTGTCCACAGTGTGTTTGATAAGCTGACATGGGACAGGAATTCTTTTCACTGTTGTGTCAGTTTATCAAACCCATATCTGGACAACAGTCAATTCAATTAGAGGAAAACAGAGTCCCAGAACATACAGCATTATTCCTTTTGAGAAGCTAAGCACTCTATGATATATGAATGTCATATATGTATATACATGTCAATATGCACTGAACTGTAGCAGAAAATAAATTGTTTCAAAACAATTTATAACCACAGCAACTAAGGTGTAGTCTGAGAATCTGTTAGATCATAGAGATGTTTATTAGTAAAAGCTTTTAACATTCACATAGGAAATCTATTTCTTTCGTATACATTAGGATGTACCTGGAATATCATAAGACTGATTATACTATTGATACTGAAGTACAGTCAACTGAAGTTTTAATTTTGATCAAGCTTATTTATATTTTGGTAATATAATTTTACATTGTCACAGAAACTGCAAGTAGACTTACACAATAAATTATGTTGAGAAAAATCATTTTTTTACAACTTAAAGACTCATTCAACAGCTCTATCAAATTAATCTTTAGTTTTGAAATTAGAATAGTAGTCATCTTTGGCATACATGGTTTTGGTGGGAAGGATTTAAGGTAGGGAGACAGTAACAAGGCTATATTCATAACAATTCACTGAGTTATATAGAAATACTACTGCACTTTCCTGTGTATGTCATAATATTATAAAAATATTAAGAAATAAAGAAGGTTATCAGGAAAGGTCAACTTACTTAATTTCTACCTATTTATGCTTGCATGTTTTACTACCTTTGTCAATAGGGATGATTTTTAAGTTTACTGAATTTTCTAAATGTTTACCAAATGTTAGAAATGATGGTAATTAAAAAAAGAGGGGGGATGGTTAAGAGAGTACTGAATCCTAACCACTAGAGCAATAGGGACTTAGAATGATGATTTTTGATTGAGGGAATAATTGTCCTCATCAAAGAAGATATATGGTCTCCAGTGAGGGTATTTCTAGCACAAAAAAATAGGTAAATTGTATTTTAAACAGTGGACTTAGTGGACAAGGAATAAACAATGAAATTAAGAAAAATAGGCATTTTTTAAGTTGGCATATTTAATAGTTACTTTTTGAATCAGTACTTCAGAAGTTAATAATTGCTGATCACATGTAAATTTTTCAAGGAATTTTAGGGGTAGTATAGTAGCATCTTATGTGTAAAGTAATTACCAAGCACGTTTTTATAATATGTATAATGTGTGGCCTTAGTGGACACATAATAAGGAATGAAATAAAGTAGGCATATTTTTTAGGTTGGCATATTTAGTAGCTGCCTTTAAAATTAGAAGTTAAGAGAATAGTAATTCTTGATCACATGTAAAATGTCAAGGAACTGATTTTTTTTTGGGGGGGTGGGTGCAGTAGCATCTTATTAGTGGTTACCAAGTACTTTTATATAATGTGTAGAATTACATAATGCATAATGTGAATGCTAATTGGCTTTCCACTTAGCTTCTATATTTGTGAAAAAAATAAAAGCCTGAAAATGGATACTATTAACGGCAAAATCACCTTCCTCAGATTGCAATTACAAAGCCAACACAGCAGCTCACATATTTAAAATTTTAAAATTCAAAGTTGGTCAATGATTTTTTATCTTTTTTTTTTTTTTGAGACTATATCTCGCTATTTTTGTCTGTGGAACTGCAGGCTCTTTTTGGGGACCTGGCTACTTTTTGGGGACTAGGTCTCGCTACATGCCACTGGCAGGACTCGAACCGCGATCCCTGACCCTGGCTGTGGCTTCCTAGGCTGTCACTTACAGACATGCACCACCAAGCCGGGCCTTGGTAAATGATTTTTTTAAACTATAACCTACCTACCCACTTACCTCTCCAATTTAATCCATTTAGGATAAGGAAGGTACCACAAATTCATAAATAAAAGAATATCATACAGATTTCTCTTTAAAATGTAATTCTTTTTCATTAAACACTTAGGAGCACAATGTTTCTACTATTTTTTAAAGGGTGGACCCATATCTCACTAGTTCTGGTAAATGGTTAATATTTTTAAAACTGGATATATATTTTAAATGTATAGTATGCTTTCTCTCATTTGTCTTTAAACTGAGGGGTGCTGAGATAATTTACATGATAATGTTAGTGCCTCAATGAAAATAATCAGAAATGTACATATATATTCAGCATGTATAATATAGCCAGAATATATTTGAAATACAGATTTTCCGAGTTTATAATAAAAAATCTGTTAAGATATGAGCACAAATATATTCTGGTATTATGTAACTTTCATCCAATGTGAATTCTTAAAGTATAAAAATATAAATAAAAAACAAAATACATTTAATAGAACATTCCAAAATTTATGACAGTAAAACGTATAGTCATTTTCAACACTGTTATTGAGGTAGCTTTTGGCAACAAATAGAAACACATTTATGGAAACCTACATCCTGCTACAGGAAGCCACAAAAGACACAAGTTACTTTGGTAAAGGCCAAATGTAAATCTAAATTCTTCACACTAGATCAGCAAAGAACATGACAGGGATTAAAAGTCTGCCAACAGTATTTTCAAAAAAAAGCTTTTAGGCAAATAACTCTAAATAGCTACTATCTCAATGCTCTGATTTTCTAAAAAGGAGTTATTTGAAACCAACAGTAAGCATTAGAGGATTAAGGACATAAAGTCACTAGATATAAAACACACCTAGCCAAAAATCAACACAATGGTTATTATGAGAAAATTCACATAGAAAATTTAGGAAGAAATTAAAGGTTATGGAGGTGGATATAGTTTTGTGGTGATTTGCATCTTTATAATTTATGTTGGAATTATAGTTTCGTTTTATTAGAGCAGATAAAATAGACTTCCATGAAAAGTACAAAAACGTAAATAAAGGATATGCCATACTTAGAGTTATATATTCATCACAAATAAAATAAAGGCTATTATATGAATTTACAAAAAAAATAACTGCTGTTTTAAATATAGAAAACTCAGACATGTATAACTTAATGACGTTAATCTTATTGATGAAAGGATATTAATCTCATCTCATCTATGAATATTTATTGTTCAAATGTTTCATTCTTAATTCAGTTCATGTATATTGCTGAAATATATACAAAAAGTGAAATTAAAAAGTAAGGTATTTCAAGTGTGAATTTCACTAGTCACATCAATTTAATGTTAGTTTACACTGGGAACATTAACCCAATGATATGGTAATTTTAGAAGTTGAAAATCATAAAATAGTATTATCAAGGTTTTAATGTAGAAGAAATTCTGTTACTGGAAATTTCTATATTGTAGATTACATAAAGATCTACTTATTTAAAACCTTGAATAAGATAACTTCTGATCCTTAGTAAGCTATGATTTAAAAACCCTCCGTAAATAGGTTATATATCAAAGTCAAATTTAAAAAGAAATTTATGGTTGTTTAAAAATGTACAGCAAAAAGCCACACATTTCCTAAATGGAAGAAAATGTAATGTTCTGTGAACATTTATACTTCTGAAGTATTGCTCATAAAATGAATTTTTATAATGAAAATTAAAATTTCTCATTAACTATGTAAGAACAAAGCATGTTTTTCCAATCTTCCAGTGATTGGCAGTGTCACAATAGGTTCATAGGAAAAAACAAAGAATAATCACTGTTACAAAAAATTCCCATAAATAAGCAATAAGTAGATGGAAAGTAAATGTTATATATAATCGTGGAAGAATTCTACTAATGCAAGTCTTATAAAAATGAGAAAAAAATCAGTTTCCCTAACAGATAAACACTTTCAAAAGAAAATTTTATGAATTAAAATGTCAAGGAGAAGATAACACCTGTCAGAAGCATCATTTATAAAACTTTTCCTTGAAAAGTTTGTCAAACCTTGCATGGAATTTTCATATAACATTTGTAGACAATTTTCAGAATGAAATTCTCTGTGGAGAACTGAGAGTAATAGCAGATTCAAATCTATTAAGAATTAAAAGGACTAAGAAAGGATTAGCAAATGGTTGCAAAATTAAAGAAAAAAACTGAAAAATTCAGTAACTGACAAAGATTTTTAAGAGCTATGGGTTAAATTAGTCACAGATAAAATCCTATAAGGGACATCAGAAGACCCACAAATATTTATGGCATGAACCAAAGCTGAATGCAGAAGTTCACAAACTTCCAATTACCAAGAAGGATATAGTTCTCTTATGTAAAAGATGAAAGTTAAGAAACTTTGTAATTAAAATACTACAAAAGGAAAAAGTTCTGTGTAAATATTTTAAAATTCTTTTAACAAATATATTAAAAAATATGAAATAAATTTATTTTCCACTCACTAGTTCATATTAAATTTTTCAGAGTAGGTAGCAAAAGACTGTCTTTTTGACAATATGATAGAGCAATTACACAGGGAGTCAACATGAAATCTTAAATGGCTTCCAAAATAATATATCTACATGCTTACTTTCATTTCTGTAGTGTAAAAACAGAATCAGGGAAGATAAACTTACATAGACTTAGGGAGAAAAAGAATGTTACTAGAAAATTTCACAACATACTTTTCTAATTTTGATATAAATTTGGTATTAAGAAAAATTTGTGGGAATAACAGTTATTTTATCATCATAAAAATAATTTTCAACACAAATTAGAGAAAAGAAAAAGACAAGAATATTCCAAGGGAGAGATATAAAAAAATTTTAAAAAACACAAGTTATCTCCTTTTCTTTCATAATTGAGACAGAATTAGATCTAAATTATACCAAGGTAAAAGAGCAAATGATAATTATAAATATTTATGACTTGTAATATGTACACTTTATATATTTATATATTTTTATTTGTTATTATGCAATAAAATATATTTTATTAAGTAGAAATTTAAAAATATACTGAGCTTATTAGTCAAACTTATTATTTATGCCTGATCATGACTCTGGAGTTCATAACAGACATGAGAAAAAGCTGGATGACAATGAAATTGTATGTTAGGAAGCTAACTAATCAAATGCAGTATAGTAAGTATACCCTAAGGAGCCCCTCAATCCCCCAAAAAAGTGCAATTCAGTAAAAATTCTGTTAAACAGATTGTATATTCAAGTACTACCAAGGACTAATCAATGGAAACACTAAGGTAATAGTAGTTTTGACCATAAATTAAGGCTCTTAATATCTAAAATATTAGGTACAATCCAGCTTGCAATATTTTAGGGAACCCCAGAAAAATGGACAAAAATTTATACCTAATAGTTGTTTCAATTTATTCATTATTAACAAGAATATTGTTAGAACAACAAAAAGCCCTAATTTTTAAACAGTAATATAGTTTAATGAAATATGAATGTGAAACTGAGTATCAAACTTAATGTTATACACAGGCTAAATCTAAGTTGGCTAATTGAAGCCAGTCTGTCTTATAAAGAAACTCAATTACAGGCAGCAAGATATAGTGCTGAAAAGCAAGGGAATTCATTCTGTCACTTATGTGTGACCCAGGAGAAATCATTTAGGTCTAGAGAATATTTTTGTTTTTGTTTTTGTTTTTTGATCTGTGTAGTACAGACAGACAATCGTAACATCTCATTATAAAATTTCAGGTGAGGCAAACATTGTACTGAAAATGCTGAGCAGAATCTTTCACAACAGATGTTAGCTATTCCTATTATTGCTGCTTTTGCTACTATTATATTACAGTTGAACAAATGTTGCTCATACCAAGGAAAAGAAGGTCAAAGACAGGGGACATTACTTCTAAGCAAAATGACAGTGAAAAGTTTCAAGAAGAGAGCAACATTAAGTAAAACATTAAAAGATTTAAATTGATAATGTTGAACAACAAAGAGAAGGACTTATAATGGATTTATAAGCACTCCAATGTAAAACTTTTATAACAGAAACTTTGGAAGTAGAATGGAAGAAAGTTGTACTTCAAAGAAGTTGAGAATGCATTCATAATCAACGGCTATAGAAAATAATATATTAAGCCACATCAGGGTAAACAAAATAACTTGAACAAATTATGACAAAAATTACTGGCAGTTATTAAAAGTAGACTCTAAAAATTCCTCTCTGTTTGATAGCTTTTGAAGCTGCTGATCAATCTATTATACAAGGTCTGGTTCTTGAAGCAGCACATCAGTATCACTCAGTATCAGTGTCATATGCAGACACTCGGGAGCTTGGCAGAAATGTGGAATTTCAGGATTCATCTCAGATCTCCCAAAGCAAAACCTGAATTTTAACAATACCCCCAAGTGATTAGTATGCACATTAGAGAAGCACTGGTCTAATCCAATATGAATTGGATTTTAACTGGTTGAACAGCCTCTGCTACATCAGAGATGGAGAACACATTTGTTACCATTTTCAACAATAAGCTCCACTCAGGACCTCCAAACCAAATCCTCCCACAGTTTTACTACCCTTAATTTCATCCTTCCAGTTGCTTAGGCTATACAACTGAATTGCCCCTATCTCTTTCTCTCCAACCCAATGTGCAAGCCACCCGTGATGGTTCTACAGTAAGCCCTCCCTTAATATTGTAGACACTGGAAATCTGTCTTTAAGCAAAACAATGGCAGTTAAAGTCCATTCTATCATAGGTTAACTGATACAAACCAGTTGTTCCTATGACATATTTCTGTCACAAAACATTCCTAAACTTCTAAATAAAGACCCAAAACACTTTTAGTTTTAAACAATAACTTGTATTCATTTCATTAATTTTCCAACTGAAGAGAAGGGGTTCAAGTCTCTCCCAGCTCTGGGTGCAAGACAAAAACCAGTCTAGGAGAGGATCCTTTTCCACTGCAGGGCAATATCCTACACCCTTAGACTGGGGCAGTTTAAATTTGCCAGTAATCTAACGTACATCTTTGGGTTGTTTCAGGAAACAGAGCAACAGAAAAAAAAATCACACACAAGCATGGTGAGGACATATGAATTTCACAGACTATGGCACTGGCCAGAAACCAATTTTTCTTCCCTCATTAATGATACAACAAAATTGTGTAGAATAAAATGTTATTTGAGGGTCTCCTAAACCTCTAAAGTACCTCCAGAATCTGACCACTTCTCACCACACTGATAGTTCCTGTTAAGAACACTGAAATAATCACAAACCTTTTCTTTCCCTTCCCTACTTTCAGTCTACTCTTCACATTTTGGGAGTTAGTCACTTATACATAAATAGGATCATGCCATTTCTTTGCTCAAACCCTCTGAGGGCTACCCATTTGATGAAGACATCAACCATTAATAATCAAAAGGCCTATATGTCACAATTAACTCAAATAACAAAAATAGTCCTAAATATGACTTCTTTAGAGATCAGTATCAGTTTCCCAATTGTTCTTCTGAACTGTTTTTAAACGATTCACCTATTTTCAATGTGTATCTTTAGTCTCTACTGGTGATCCCTTCATTTAGTTTTGTAATAGGTACTTAGGAAGCAATAAAACCATTATGTCAAAATTATTTGTGTGGATTATTTCCTCCATAATTATCTCTCACTCAAAATCATAGGCAAAGTCCTTGCAATGACCTTAAATTTCCTCTGTAACATATACCTTAGAGCTGACAAGAGTTTCGCACACTCCTGCTTAAGGATCCTTGAGCTTTCTTAGTCAGGTAGCCTCTCTGAATAACGCCATGCTATCCACCCATAACACCCCATATCTCCTATCCTATTCCACCATGTGTTGCCTCCATGGTATTTATATTCAAATATACCAGAAAGTTAATTTATAAGTCTCTCTTTCCACTAAATGCATTTTCTATGAGAACAGAGTAAGATGTTTTGATTTTGTTCTCTAATGTATTCACTTAGAATAGTGCCTGGTGCACAGGAGGCTCCCATAAACATTTGTCAAAAAATGAGTAGCTGAATGAACAATCCAATTATTATATGACTTTTACAATTTGGAAAAACTTTATTTTAATAAGCTAGAATAGAGTCACAACTCTATGGTCCCAGGTATGGTCAGGTTTCAGAAGGAATGAAGCTACCCTACTAAAAATGATTAAAAAATTATTTGAAAAGTAGTAAGTACCATGAACCTCAGGAATTTCCTAACCTTAAAACTGAAGATCTTAAGTTTCCGTTTGTTTTAATGAGCTGCATTTAATTTTTTTATTTAAATAATATCAAAATATGAGGCTATTAAAAATAAATGTCTCCTCTCTCTTGAGTATTGTTTTAAGCCCTAAAACATGTTGGAGGCAGATACTGTGTAATTTTTCTCCTTGCTCAGCCTTCTCCCTTAGGAAAGAGCTTCTATATCTTTATTATATTCAGTAATTTGACACTGATCTGACATGGTATCACTTTGATTGCACATATTTTGTGTTGAGGACAGTGTATTCTATTTCTTGCACCTGATTAACTTTTGTTAATTTTATTCTACTTCCTTTACTCTCGATACAGCCATTTGGCAGTATCCCATGTATTTTTCAATTTGCTCTCTTGTATCTTTTATTCCCATTCTTCTCTCCCCATTGTATGCTTCATTTGGATAACATCATTTATCTCTAAGTTTACTGACCTATCTTCTGTTTTGTCTGTCCTTTGTTATGACCATCCAGTGAGCCCCTAATTTCAATTTATTATTCAGTTCCATAACTTATTTTAAATAGGTCTCATTTCTGTGAAATATTCTATTTGTCCACGATTTTCCCATAAAATATTAGTAACAGTTAATTCAAACTCTTGTCTACTAATTTCAACATTTCCATCATCTGTAGGTGTTTTTTACTGGCTGATTTTTCATCTGATAATGTGTTAAATTTTCTCGCTCCTTTGGTATCTTACCCTTTTTGACCATGAATTTTTGATACTGGATATCATGGATAAAGAAATTACTCCCAAGAAGGGATAGCTATTCCTGTCAAGATTATAATGCAAATCACAAAATTAAGACATTAATATACATAAATTTACTAGTAATCACACTAGATATTTTAAAATTTTTGAGAATTGTCATGTTTAAATACGTCTCAAATATATCAGTGTATAATCAATAAAAAATTACTAGTGAGATAGTTTGCTTTGCTTTCTCTTGTTATTTCTTGAAAATCTGTTACATATTTTATACTCATCAGTCATTTCTATCTGGATGAGGTACATTTAAAAGTAGAAAAATTGCTATTGTGTTAAACAGGGCATCTCTAGTGTGGTTTTATTTTTTAAAGTAAAGTAAAACTTGAAATACTCAATTTCTTCTTCCCAGCAATTATTTCCCAGCCAACATTTAGAAGAGTCAATGTCCCCAGGTTTCTCATTCCTATAACAAAATCCCCCTGCTTATTCCTAGACAAAGAAAATAATTCCAGAGTTGAAAAGAGTATCCACTTTTCAATGACCTAGGAAGGGCATTTCTCCTAATATAATTTAATTGGTGTAGACCTCTTTGTGAGATCAATCTGATATTTGTTTATTTACTGTCAGTTATAATATAACTGACATTCCATAAAAACGAACCTTCTTGAGGTGTACAATAAGGGAGGACTTGGGGTTCATTCTTATTGTACTCAAATACATCACTCACTGTATGCATCTCATTATATATCACTACTAGCTAATTTTAGAACACTTTCATCATCCTAAAAAGAAATCCTAAATCCATTAGCAGTCATTCTTTCACCACTTAGCAAACACTATTCTACTGTCTTTCTACATATATTTGTCTGTTTTGGACATTTCATAAAAATGGATTCATTCACATAATCTATATGGCATTTGGGTTTTTTGTTTGTTTGCTTGAGACTAGGTCTCACTATTTTTGCCTGTGGAATCGCAGGCTCTCGTTGCCTGGGGTACCACAGACTCAAGCAATCCGCAGCCTCAGCTTCCCAGGTAGCTGGGATTACAGGCATGTGCCACCATGCCCAGCTATTTTTTTTTTTTTTTTTTGGATCTAGGTCTTGCTACGGGCCACAGGCGGGACTCGAACCGCGATCCCTAGCCCCGGCCGCTTCATAGACTGAAGCTTACAGGCACGAGCCACTGTGCCCTGCCTATATGGCTTTTGGTACCAGCATCTTTCCCGCACTTGTTTCCAAAGTTAACCATGTTTTGCATATACTTCTTTTCTTTCTAGAAAAAAAGCATGAACATAATACATTTTGTGTAGCCATTCATCACTTGATGGATTTTTTAATTATTTCCACTCTTTCACTATTATGGATAGCATTACTAAGAACATTGGTGTACATATATTCAGTATTCCTGTGAAGATACCTAGAAGGAGGATTGCAGTATCATATGTTAATTGTACGTATAACATCATAAGGAATTTTCAGTTTTTACAGAGGCCATTACAATTTTTTACATTCCTAGCAGAAATATGTGAGGGTTCTAATTTCTCTACATTTTTATTTTTTTTGATTATAGTCATTCTGGTAGGTACAGTTTTGACTTCCATTTCCCTAAAGAATAATGGAGTTAACATCTTTTTCAAGTACTTACTGTCTATTTATATTTTCTTTGGATAGATATCTATTCAAACACCACCCATTTTTAATTATGTTGTCCTTCTATTGTGAATTAGAGTATTTTATGTTTTCTGAACACAAATCTCTTAAACAATATGTGACTTATAAATGCTATGTTGCCTTCTATGAATTGTCACTTTTTGATAGAGTCCTTTGCACATCAGAACAGAATTCTGATAGTGTTCAGTTTTGTTTTTATTTTTTATTTTATTCTGTGTTTTTGGAGTCATTTTAGAGAAACCAATGTCATACATACTTACTTTCATGTGTCTTCCATAAGTTTCAGAGTTTTAGCTCCTATATTTGAATCTTGGATTCATTTTTAAAAATTTGTTTACATATATTCATTAAAGTAAATTATACATAAGATTCACCATTCTAAGAATTTTTATTTTGATTTTTTAATTGAGATAATAATGGGATACCCTCATCAGGTATTACACTACTTTAGTGCACCTATACTCTACTCATCCATAGTCCACCACCACCTTTGAGACATTTTTAAGGGTACAATTTAGTGACATCAAATGAGCATTCACTGTTTCAGACCACCTACACCATCCACCTCCACAACTTTTAAATACAGTTCAGTTTTGATCCAGAGGCACTGAATATTTCCAGAGTGCAAGAAATACACGTGCATTGTTAAATGATATAAACAAACTTTTTAAAAGCACTCTGAAAGGAATCCATAAGAAATACACTCTGAAGGGCTTCACCATTAGTTAATGTAAGCTTTTGGCAGAATACTTAAAAATTTTGTGATCTTTGGCTTTGACAATTATAAAAAAAAAGGTATTTATCCAATGAATAAAGTTCTACTACATATTTTATGTGTAGATATTTTTATGCTATTTTATGTGAGACCAACTGTGAGAAACTTAAGATATAAAAGGGTAAAATACTTTTTCTGACATATAACTCATTCCTTGGTGATTTATTACTATATTCTATAAAATATGTCAAAGTAGTGAAACAGAAAAGGAAATAAGATAGAGAAGGTAAAAAGAGATCAAAAGTAGAAAAAGGGAAATTGTAAGGAATGAACGTACAAAAGAAGAGGAAATCAGGGGAAATAAATAAGGAGAGATACCAAGAAAAGAAGTTCAATAAGGATAAAAGAAAGGAAGTAATGACAGCAGGCATATAAGAACTGTTATCTCTACAAAAGACTACTGAGGCTTGCTTTTCTTCTAGCAACACAAAATACTACCTCTTTCATAATCTTTTATTTTATTTTAAATTTAAGCACTAAGACACTTCAGAAAATTGCAATCAAGTTTATGAATGGAAGAAGTCCACTGTCCTTCTCTATGAATCTTAAGACAGAAGCAGGTTTTTTTTTTTTTTAACGGTTTATTACTATTCACAAGGTACCATCTCCTTCTAGAGTTTCCCCTTTTTTTCATTCCCTCCACTATCTGAGAGGCATAATAAAGCAAAGTCCAACAAAACAAGGTATATATTGCATATCCACACAAGAATATGACTATCACCAATATATAATACCAGAACATTTCCATCACTCTGAAATGAAATCCCATTTTCATTAGCATTAATTCCCATTCTACCATCCACAAAGTCATTATAATCACAAACCTATTAATCTACATTCTTTTCTCTATGGATTTGCTGATTCTAGATATTTTATTTAAATAGGATTACACACTTTGTGGCCTTTCTAGTCCACTGAGACTGCATGGTGAACATAATGACAATAATAAAAGCAACTCTAAAGTGTTGGATCTTTTACTTTGTATATATGTTTATATTCTGAGCCTGTACCACTCTGATTACTTCATTTGAAAAACAGTTTCTACCTCTGCTATTCCTTATTTAATACTAACAGAGCATTTTGATGAGATCTTGAAAATATTCTTTTGACTCTTAAGTAAAGCTGGTCATCCAAAACTCTGAATTTTATAATGCTTGAGATTCTAATATACATATCTAACCCTAGGCTACAGAGCGCCACAAAATTAGCACGTAAGCCTAAAGTTCAATTTCTTCTGAGCCAGAAAAAAACAGGAGTCAGTAAGAAAGTTGAGCAAAAGGGAATAAAAGGAAGATCCTTATGGACACTAATAAGAGATTACATAGAATGCAGACAGTTATAAAGATTAAAAATAAAATAGATAGGTCAAAAAAGCTGACCTACAAGTTCTCTCATAGGATAGGACTGAATCCTAGGCAGATGAGGATATAATTCACATAAGAGCCAAAAAATGAAAAGAGAATGGGAGAAAAGGAAATGTCTTTATGGCTCACCTACTGATGGTGATAGGTTCTTTTAATATGAAACATATTTTTTCAACTGAAAGTAAAGTAAGACCCTCTTTGAGGATCACTTACTCCTGAAGTGAAAAAAAATAAATATACTTGAAAGAATTTTCCAATGTTAGAAAATTAAATTATTTTCACACAGAAAGAACTCTATTATAAACCTTTTCCATAGATACTGAGGGAGTCACATATATTACATAATCTTGGCTCTATCAATACTTGACTAAAGACAACTATGCTTTTGAATCTTATTTTCTAATCTATAAGAAAGTTGGGCTAGATAATTCCTAAGATTTTCTTCAGCACTAATAGCTTAAAATTTTTACATATTAAACTAGTGGGAAAAAAAAACCTATTTAAGGGATAAATACTATAAGCTACAAAAATATTAATAAAAGGAAAAAAGCTTGTTTTATAATTCAAAGGGATAAAATAATAATGCAAATACCAAAAATGTTTGAGAAAATAAAATTCTTAGGTTCACTTAACATAAAAAAACTGCTTTTCTAAAATGATACATACATTACATAAATCAGAATCTTTTTCACTAGAAACATTTATTGCAGAACAGTAGGAATTAAGTTTTCAAAGCTAGAGATTATGACATCTGAAAAGCAGACCAGCAGAAGTAATAAGACACTTGTTCATCTGTATTTCTGTGACTTTTCTCACTTGGTATTATTTGCAACTGTACTTTTATGTCTGGCATCAATGCCAACTTCAGTATGAATGATATATTATTTTTATCATGTTGATTACACATGTTCACCAGTTTAGTTGTCCATATATGTTTGGTGTGGTTTGCAAATACTCAGTGACAAAATCCAGAGCATGGCATTTTCACAGAAAGTGTTTACTGTGAAATTTCTCTTTAGAAGTTTGCTTTTCTATACAGCTTTGATCCATATGACATCCACAGTCCCACATTTCAAATAATGGCTTATAGTTAAATTAAGAAAATGCTTCGATGTGATACAACATGACTATAGTAGGATGTGGTAGTTCTAGTAGAAGACCTAATTTTCTTATGTGATTAGATATTTGGTCAAATTTAAAGTCAGTTAAAATTTTCCAAACTGTGCTTTCTACAGTTTTATGGTGACTTGGTACTTACATTCTGTTATTCATCAACACTTCACAGAAATACTTGATTTGTCTGAATGAATTTAAAAACCCACAACTGAAGAAAATCAGAAAAACCTGGTTTTAAATATCAAAAGATCTTGAATGAAAACTATTTCTACAGGCCACAGTAAGCAACTTTTATTGATCAGTGTACTTCTTTGCAAGATGAAATTGTTGCAAGATTGAACATAAGAAAATAAACTTACTGGTAAATATCTTTCCTAAGCACAGATCGGCCAAGGGGATTGTCAGCCTGTGGAGCCATAGCAACAGAGCCAATTTTCAAAACCATAGTGTCCTCCTTTGCGGCTTGATTAACTGTAATAAAGAATAAGATTTATGAGGTATACAGTCAATCTGTGTATAACTTCACATACACAGAGAAATCTCTCAGTGATGAGTAATGCAATGGAGACAGAAGCAGGTAAGACCAACACATGAAAACAAGAAAAAAGATGTTTAAAATAAAAGTACTTGATGCATCTATCTCCCAAAGAAATCTAAAATTAAGGTAAGTAAGCTTAGAAAACAATAAAGGTAAAGAGATATAGTAATTCTGATTCATTTCTGTATGTTGGATAAAACAATTACATTCTCTTCTTATAAGCATCTACTTTTTTTACAAATAACCAATTAATTATATGTTTTCTCAGTCTAGAGAGAGGTTCTTGAAAGCACAGTAATTTATATTAAATTTTATTCTCTCTTCTCCAACAGATGATTCTACTGAAGTAGCTATTTTAAAGTTAACAATATAAAACTTTCTGGGTTTGAAAATATATATATATACCAAAACTTGCAATTTCTCTCAAAGAATATCATCTGCTACAAATGAAACAGAAAAGGACTGGTTGCAAGACCTCAGGAATATCCTAAACAGAACATGCCTACAAAGGCATACAACCCATATTTCTCAAACTGTGGTGCCCAAAGAATGCAAAAGCTAAGAGATTATTTCCAGCTGCTTCAACTATACGCTTGGCATGGTCTGCCTTAGATTAGCTTAAAAAAAGTAAGTTAACATTAAGAAAATCAGAAAAAGTAAGAAGTACACTCAGAGAGGAAAAGAAGGAGCCAGAATAAGATGTATATAATGGGAGTGGCAAAATGGCCAGCGGATAGGGAGAAGGACGGGGGAAAAGGGGGCAGAGATGACTTATCATAATAAATATTAGCATGTGGATGTCCCAATAAAGATAGTATTATGAAATGTGCACAGCGAAAAAGATCAAATAGAAAACTTCTCATGCAGCTGCACTATTTTCAAATGACTAGAGGTCTGGCTTGATTATAGGTCCTTATACTATGAACACTGTTTACATTTCACAGATCTTGCATTTTATGCCAACCTTATCAAATAGTTCCATGTGGGCAAAGCCTCTGATTAAACAGCAGGCATCAATTAAATCAATAAATAGTAAGCCTGGAGAATAGTCCATACCACAAAAGTGCAATTAGTATACTTGCTAACTGTTCTTTCAGGCTACAGATACTACCCACCATATGAAAGTCTGAAATGCAATAGAAACACTGCAGTAAATGAGGTACATATGGAAGAAAAATGACGTACTTGGTGTTACATACAAAGCCAGATCCAAGAACAGAATTCTGTTTCTGTTAGAGCCAAGAGTGTTCTCACTTGATTATGCTATATTTTATAATAAAAAAGCACTTAATGCAGATCTTCAACAAACTAAATTAAGAGAAATAATCAACTTTATTACAGAAAATGCTTATCAAAATGCATCTTTAAGGTATAAGAAAAAATAAAAATATATTTATTTAAGGAAGTGCCTTGAGTCATTTCTTCAGTTATTTTACAGTTACAAGAAAAAATAAGCTTCCCTTTTTGGTTTATTTCACCTGCATTTAATAGTTGGACCATATGAGGAAATGTTCCCTCTAGAAGCATTTTCAACATGAAAATGAATGCCTTCCTTCTTTGCTTTAACTGTATTTTAAAAAATTGATCCTCATGAGAAACTATTCAATCTAGAAGACTTATACTAGAGCCAAAAATCAGTCTCCTCTCTGAAATAAATAGCTTAAACTGGAAGTCAAACACCTGTAGATTCTGAAACTTGATAATAATGACAAAACACAAACAATATTCAAGCTAAACCCAGACTGTCAGTATCACTTCTTTAAATGTTAGAATGTTAAATATTTTCTTCTTATTAATTGAATTTTACACATGAACTATTAAAAACTTTTACATTTCATGTAACATGAAATGTAAGTCTGAAAGATTTTATCTTTTCCTGGAACAAGAGTGTGTGCATGGAAAATAAAAATGCCATGAATAAGTCTGAAATATGAGCTTTTATCAGTAACTAAATGCTTAAATAAAGAGCAGATTATTCATGCAACTGTTAAATAACATAAGACTGTTAAAACTATATTTTCTTAAATCGACATGAAAAATGTGTTTTTGAAGACTTAAATTTTACTTTAAGATTCTGAATATAGACTCAATTTACTAAAATATCTGACATCTCAAGAGTATTTGAACTTGCCACTGTGTAATATACTATTATAAATACAGGCCTGCTGTAAATTCCTTAAACAAAGATTTCAACAAAGTTCTTAACACTTATTTCCACATTTGCAGTTGAAGACAGAGAGATGAACAAACATGTAACTTAATGATTTGTATATTAATTGAAAATACAGCTGGATCTAGTTTATGTGTGATTTTTGACCTGTAGGGAAAAATTACTTGAAATTTTTATAACATACTTTTAGCTGAAAGTTATGATGTAGTAACATTTAACCATGTATCATACAAATTAAGACATAATTCACGCATATAATTTTAGTTTCATTAATCCAATAAATATATTATTCAAGTACACATCTTTTAAAAACATTCTGCAGCAAAATGAAAACTATGCATTGTATTAGATTTTATTAGTTTTACTTAATTAACCCTATTTACTTGTATGGAGTTGAACTGCTTCTATTTATTCATCCTTGATCATATATATAGTATATGGAAACAGTCAAAATCAAATTAAAACACAGCTTAAAAAGTTTGTCTATACTTTAAAGTGATTAAAATGGTAAATTTTAATGTTATGTTATTTAACTGCAATAAAAATAGTTCACATGTGAATAATAGCCATAAACAAAGAATAACAACGATAAAAGATAAAGGGTCTAAAAATGCGTAACAAATAAGGGGCCAAAAATCTCTGAACTTTTGGTATGCATTTTTATTTGCATTTATAGTTATGCATGCTGTCAATTCATTATACTTGTGATAAACATACATGCAAATTTATGTACAAGTAAAAACATACATAGATACTATGCATACAGGTCAGAAAAACAAAACTGAAAAATTATATACAATATAATGTATGCCTGTAAAAGGCTTAACAGAAAGAGCTCTCAACTTTAAGGAAAAGAGGAACAACTCTTTAGAAAAAGTGTGTTTGGATGGGTGTGGTGATGTGCACCTGTAGCCCAAGTGCTGCTAGGCAAGAGGCCTGACATCGCTGAGTTTTCAGGTTCAAGACTACCCTGGGCAACATAGTGAGACCTAGTCTCAAAAAAAAAAAAGTGCATTTGTTTTATTGAGAAATTGACAAAAGACCAAAAATATGATAAAGCTTTATTAGTCTGAGAATGAGGAAAAGGTATAAATTGATGCAACCACTTAGGAGTTTAAATATTATATTCCTTAACATTTCAAAGATGCATTCCCTTTTTCTAAGAATCCCTAAACTAGGATTTTATTTTACAGATAAAATGTTGTTTGTTGAAAAAAATATTTAAATAAGCAAATGATTAAATTTTAACTTAAGTACCTAAAATATGTAGTCGATTGATTTATCAAAGATGGCTATGACAGTATCCCCCATCCCCTATGCACTTTTCAAGATTACCTTCTTAGGAAGTACTTAGGGACATGAATTTTGGAGTTCAACATTAAAACCAACAACCAACACCCAAAAACACAGGAAGGATTAAAGAGAAAAAAGGGAAGAAAGGGAGAGAAAAAAGTCTTAAAAATAGGATAGTAAAGACCTTTTCAACAAACCACTCAGAGTATGATTAAAAAAAAAAGTGTTGGCAAACATAAACAATGATCTCTGTCCACTGTCCCACTGCAGAGGTAGTATGCAGCTTACAGGTTGCATTCACTGTTCCTGACTGAACTATTCCTGGATATTAATACTGTTTAGAAAAATACCACAAATCCTGCCTTATGCAAACATGCTTCAAGGCAGATTGCTGGTTCCTCAAAACCAGAGAATTACTATATGATCCAAATTCAAGTTCTGAAGACAGGAGCTTAGAAAAATATTTTTGTGCAGTGTTCACAGTAATAACCACAAAAGTAACCCCATGGTAGAAACAATCAAATATCTTACAAATGAATAAACAAAACATAGATATTTATATCACGAAATATTATTCAACCGTAAAACAGGAATGATATTCTGAGCCATGCTATAACATACAAGAACCCAGGAAACATCATGTTATGTGAAATAAGCCAGACACAAAAAGATTATTGTATGAGTCCACTTACATGAAATATCTAGAATAGATTAATTCAAAGAGACAGAAAATAGATGAAAGATTACCAAAGTCTGGGGGAAGCTATTACTGAGTACAGTTTCTGTTTGGGTGATGAAAACATTTTGGCAATAATAGTGATGGTTGCACACTGGATGTAATTTTGTCACTAATGTACATTTGAAAAGGATGAAAATGAAAAAATGTTTTATAAATATTTATATATATAAAGCCATATATTTTAATTCAAAAATTGTAACATTTTATAAGCAAACTACCTTAAGATGACAGTGAACACCATAAGATACTTCTAGTCAAATATAATCTTTTCCTGTATAGTTTCCACTTTTTTAATTGAGGTAACATTGGTTTACAAAATTGTATATGATTTAGAGGTATAGGATCATGCCCTTTAGCTATCCACATCCACTAACCAAGGCAATGCAAGTCCTCTACCAGAGGCCATTGTGTCTTCTCTCCATTTTGCACTCCACTGATCTTGACAAAGCTGGGCAAATTTTGAATGCAAATCAAAAGCTTGTATTGAGAAACAACAGGACTACTAGTATTTTCCAGTATGAAACTAATGGACAACTATTTTAAAAGTCTTTGCCAGACTGACACACCAAGAAAAAGCAACAAATGATAATGCTTTATATTCTAGGTCCAATTTTAAAACTCATCATGTGATGAAGCATACACATTTTATACTCTTCTAATATTTTTTTTTAACCAATACCAATATTATTTGTTTTAATTGAGGTAACATGTTATAGAACAACAGGTGCATGTTATACAACATGCTCAACACTAAGGTAATGAAGTACTCCACCACAGTCCATGAAACCCTGTTACTATTCTATTCTTTCCCCTCTTCCTTCCACTGGTAGCCTCAATTCTACAGTTGGACTTCTAGGATTTGTTATTGGTTTGATTTTATTTCACTCTTTTTTTTCTTTCTCTGTATTCCAAATATAACTAACAGCATTCTTTAGTAGTTGTTCTGCTGACTTATTTCATTGAGCATAATCCCTTCTACTTTCATCCACGGTGTTAAACAATGGTGTGAGTTTTTTTATTATACTTCAGCTGGTGTGAAAATTTGTGTTGTTAAACACTAAATTAAAATAGTATAGGGAATTTGAGAAAAATAAAAGACTCAAGTTAATATCCAGTTATCATTTAGAGACCAATGAGATCACATAATTTGAGGATCATCTATAATTTCTGACCAATTCTATATCAGTACAAAAACAACATTCAGCAGTAAGTCACTTTACTTCCTGGTCTGTCCTGTATGATCTTTCTCTTTTTCAAAACATGGCTGTATTTCTCTCCACCTTATCTTAATATCTCATTTATAGTATCATTTTTTGGGTTATATTTTAATGCAGTTTTGATCTTACCAATAGTCTAAATAAAAATGAAAGCATTTAGAAAATTACAGAAGTGAGGAACATAAACAAATATGCTACAAGGAATTTTCAGGGAACCATAAAGACTTACTAACAAACCTTATCTAAAATGAAATTATGAGAATTCACTCTAAGTAAAGGAAATAAATTATTTTACACCAAGAATATGTTCATGAAAAATAATCCCTAAATATTTTTAAAAATCAATTTTATAATACAGATATCAAGAATATTAATTCTAATAGCATTCATTCTTTCATCTAGATACAAAGTTTTTATAATTTTCTTTAATGGAAAATATTACAGACACTAATCTTATACCTTCAAGGCACTGTATTAGGTGTGGTGTGACAACACATTCCTGAAGGGAGTGATCCTATACCTCTAAGTCATTCATAGTGTTGTTAACCAATGTTATATCAATGAAAAATATATACTGATAAATAATGATAAATGCTCTGTAATATCAAACCAAGCCACTTCTTCCATAATGTTTCCACCCCATTTTTAGTTAAAAATAAAAGAGATGGTTTAAAAATCTCAGTGATCATCTATGTCTGTTCCTCTTCTTGCATAATTATGAAAAATGTTACTGTCACTTGCAAACTGATGCTCCGAAAACTATACTGCCTAAAAATGTAATATCATTTTAACATAAATGATATTAATATATATAATATTAATAAACTATATAAAGATCCATTATATATTAATACAAAAAAGGATAATAAGGAAAAAAGCTTCTTTTCTGGTCAGTGATTTGTTTCATTTCACTTAAAATTGTTCAGTCTAGACAATGTATTCTTTATCATATGTCTGTTTCTATGGACTATCTGAAATGATGAAAATAACTGTATAGTGCTGTATCAGAATACAGCAATACAGAAAATCCTATTTTCACATCTGAAAGTAATCAATTTTATCACAGTCACTAGCAAAAATTAGAATAGAAATAATAAGAACTGCTTTTTATTAAGAATCCATCAGAACGATATACCTACAACTGATCTCTAGACATAAATTTAATATGTTGATGATATATGTCATAAATCCCTTTTGAGTTACAAAAGAGAGAAATACTTAAATAGTTCACACATGCTGGGAAAATAGCTAACAAAGTTTAGAATGACCTAATTACATGATATTGGTAACTAAAAACTATTTTTATTCACAGAAACACTGGAAAAAGAATGGAGCCAGGTATGCCTTCTGTTATTTACCATCAATGACCATTAGAGATCTGCCTCCCTATAATAATTAAAAAAGAAAAAAAAAAGGTAGAAAAGGTTTTGCTGTTTTTAGGTAACAGTAGCCATTTTCTATCACTAAGATATCCATTGTTTCCTTTCTCTCAAATTCACACACCATCCTTTATTATCAGGATGCAACTGAGGCAGATAGCGTCTCAGCCTCTTACCATAGGATATAACTGTATAATTAAGTTTTGGTCAGTAAGGTATAGGCAGTAAAATAATTTGTTGTCTTAGTTATATATAATGCAACATTTGAGTTTAATAAAGCAAAGACTAGAAACTATAAACATTACTTGCAAAACCTTGAAGAAAGAAATCTTATTTCTTACACTAGGAACTGTTAAACTTGGAACCATACCAAGTATTCTGCACAGCTCTTAAAGATTTAGTGTAGAATGACTATGACATATTTACCCTTTTTAAACACATCAAAGAAAAAACTATATAGTTACTAAACTTAAAAACAACCCAAGCAACAGAAAACAAAGATATATAGAATAATTTAAATCAGATCAAAAAAAGTCTTAGACAATACCTTCAATACTTGACTGCATTTCTTCTGTTTTTGGAACAAAAATTCTGATGACACTTGTGTTGATATAAATCAAAGGCAAGTTGCGTGAAGTCAGTGTATGAGTCCTCATGGGCTGACCAGGGGATTTTCTTTTCTCTTTTTGGGTTTTTAGTGGTTTTGTTTGAAATATACTTGTAATGGCATTAAGAAGAGGAAAACAAAGCACAATATCAAAGGCTTGTGCTGAAAGAAGTATTTCATGAAGAAAATGAGGGGAACCATCTGTTAAACCTTCAGATAATTTATGAAAACTTCTTCGCTCATTTCTTGATGTTAACTTGTGACGGACATTTTTTGTTACAGCTTTTGTATATGTCAAAGAGAGAAATCCATGCTGCTGATGAGAACCATCTAGAAGCTTTGCAGTTGTCTGTTACAGAAAAATAAATCACAATACACTTTTATGAAGAAAAAAATTGAAAACAAATAAATGGCACAAATTGGCAACATTTGTCACCTCTACATTTCTAAATAAACAGATTCCTGATCATTTCTGAAGAAACTTCCAGTTTCTAGGGTTATTAGAATGTCTACACTGAAAGTTAGGAATCCTGAGTTCTAGTATTAGATCTTGAGAGAGGTTATAAATCTCTTCATACATTTCTATCATTTCTACATGTTCTGTTAACATTTAGAATTTGGAACAGATCATCTCTAGACTTAATCTTTTTGTTCTTGATAATTTTTCATTGGCAGTACCAATATGCTGTCAAAGATTAAGTTACAGCAAGATCATTCATACAGAAGAAACTGAAATAACCATGTTACATATTTCTACTTGTAATAAACAATGTGAATAGTCAAGACAAATAGCTCCACTTTATGAACATTTGTGAAGATTTTCATTGGTGTGGCTAATTTTTATGGACAGAGCCCACAAGAAGAGTCTCTTTAATATCAGGCTTTGGTAATTTCTCTTTCACTACTTATCTATTTCCAGAGGTTAGAATATTGCTTAGAAAACTATCAACTCTCCTAAAGTCATATAATTTGTTTAATATTTTATTAATCCACAAAAACTGATTGAGTGAATATTAAACTTTAATACTCTGAAAAAATTTATCCAATTAATTACCATATTCAAATTATAAACCATAAACTAGAGTAATGCTGTACCTTATAGTTGTAGCAACTATAGCACTTTGAACACCAAAATGTACACTTCATATTCCTCAACATAATGAACCTAATAATTCTTGAAAAGTTTTTCTAAGCCAACCCGACATATAAAATCCCTTTTTTGCAAATGACATAATATATAAAGTTACACCACATTTCCAACTCCTCTTCACAAAGCCTGATAAAATTATTTTAGTTATTAGATTCTAAAGAATAATGTTAGTAGAGAAAGGGAACTAGGGAGTTTAGAAAAATATTCTCAAAAACAGAAAAAAAGGTGAGAAATACCAAAACAGTAATAAAATTGAGTCTCCATTATTCCTTCACTAATAAGTATCTTTCGCTTCCTAACTCTTCCCTCACATCATTGTCCTTCACTTAATGACATGGTGAGAAATAAATATGGAATTCAGTCATCACTGCTAATTTTGTTCTTATTCTTAAGAACATACTATTCTTAATATTGTCAATTTCCTCATTGCCTCTTCTGATTTCCTTTTTCTTTTGATAGCTACACTCAAAACAAAAGGAAACTCAGGAGGGTAAGAAAAGTACTACAACTTTTATCAGCATGCTGCTGGATAGAGGCAATGGTGATTTTGGTACTGCCCCAACACTAGACAGAGCAACACTGCCTGTTTCTGTATAACTAAACTAGATGTTTGGGTAGTCCAAACATAAATAACAAATTTATAACAAATACATATAATAAGTCATATTTTCATTAATGGGAACATTTAAATTTTAGAAATAGCATGACAGGTGTTTCAATGTTTAAATGCTTTGATTTGGAAAAAAATATTTGTAAACATATGAATGTAGGTACTGAAAGATTAACTCCCATGAATGTTTGCTACTGCATTCCTATTTTCCTAATTCTTCATTCCCTTAATAGGGAAAAAAAAAATCCCTCATCCTCTAATTCTAATTCCCTTATATAACAAGAAAATAATCAAAGAAGAGTAAATACTAGCTAGAGCCTAGATTATACTAACATTACTTTCTAATAGGAGTGACCAATATTTTATACTACTTAAAAAGTCAGAAAACTGATTATTTTTAAATGTTAATGAAATTTTTAAAAATTAAAAGAAAACTATTAAGAGCATTAATAATGAACTGAGTTTTTCCTGACTGCACACTAAAATCATAAGCACAGTTAGGAATAAAGACTGGTTCTCAGGGTCAATAAAAATGAAATAAAAAAAACACATGTAAACAGAAGATCTAGTGACATTAAAGTCACATTATAAGATATACAGTTTTCCATACTACCACAGAAATATTTAAAAATCAAATCGGAAAAAAAATCAGAAGATAAAATTTACTACTCAAATAAAATATTTAACATTGAGTCTAGAAACAATTATCTATAATATTTTGCTAATTTTTATTATGTCTGATACATTTTAATCATTTTTTGAAAATAAAAACATAAGTGAATATTTCACACATGCTAAAAATATGTAATACCTGCAATTTAATAAATTTCTAAGATAACTGCTATTACTCAATAATATTTAAATTTAGATGGTATTTAAAATTCATTCTTAAAATTTAAATTTCATTAATGTTCTTTATAGTTAATTACATACATTTCAAATAAGAATGTCAGTCAAAACAATAAGCTTATTAATAATATATTTTAAATTTTTTGTACATGAAGAAAAATAAGTTTCTAAACCTCTAAAAGTCACTACTATACAATACACTGTTCATCTTTTATCCAGTCAGTAACAGACGTACAGTCTTGTCCAGAGTGCAGAGGGCACCAAATAAAGTATGTTAATTTGTGTGTGAAGGAACTGGCATAAATAAAGTGAAAAGAGGTAATTAAGAATCGTAAGAGAACTGACAAAAACAGAATGGTCAACTCTTGATCATTTAATAAACGCACAATTTTAAAAACATGTCCCTTTTATTGTTTTCTCATGTTATGGTAAAATCAGTTTGCATTCACAAGGTCAACATGACAAATACTATATGCAAATAACCCAGAAACAAATGATATCATAGTGGTAAACTAATCTATGATTAAAGGATACATTGTTGTTTATTTATAAGGTAGGTACATGATACAGAAGAGGATAAAAATCAAGAGTTGACTCTATAGAAAGTTCAATTCCTTCTCTGGGTTCCTGTTATTGGGAGTTCTGTAGCATAATTGAAAAACAATATCTTACAGAAGGAAAGAAGCCAGAGCAATTACTGAAAGGGTCCTGCTTGCTGATGGGTCGAACCAACAAGGTACGTCTGTTCAGCTTGTCAGTACAGGAAAGGAAGACACCTCCATATTGCCCCAGAGACCAACACTCTTCCCCAAGACTTGAGGTGATGGACAGGAGCAAAGAAAGTGAAAAGACAAAAAGCAATAAAAGCCATAAGCAAAAACCTCTGAATAGTTTTAATTCTGCTCAAGTTTGTACAGGTTTAGGTTTGGACCCCTGCTAGATATAGCCCCTGTCTGGACCATCTTCTGCAAAAACATTGTTAAAGGAAATAAAAAATAATAGCTTTTACTATAAAATCACTACTCTCAGTTTTATATATATATAAAAACTAACATAAATCCATGTAGGAGTAGGGAAAACATCTTAAAAATCACAAACATATTAATGATAAAGTACATTAGTCAAAGCAACCTTTGCTTTTTGAAAAACTTATTTAATTGCTAAAAATAGGAAAATGGTTACAAAACACAAGCAGCTTAAAGGAATAAGTACCTTTAATTTATAGTCTGATTTTGGAAGAAAATTCAGAAAGTACACTGGGCTTTAATTCTTGTAACCATTTAATCCTATTGCTTGAAAGAACAAAGATAAACAGTTTATAACAAATTTTTAAAAAATCATAATTACTAAATGAGTCTCACCACAGGTTTTTCTTTGCATTGTAGAAACACTCCTTCAAAATGTCCTGACTGCCAACCTTCCCCTGGCCTGGAAAACATAAGTTCACCTTATCTGTTCTCTTCAATTTTTCTGAGTTAAAAAATTGAGCATATATGACTATTTCAAATAGTTTTGATTGAAACAATGCTACACTCAACTAAAATGGGGATCTGAACAATTTACCTTAGTGCAAACCCTATTAGGTCTGCATAGAAGCAGATATCTTAATGGTAAAACATATTTTAGGGGTTTCTTATATAATTCTATTTCATCCATGAGACTATAATGTCCATTTTTTAAAAAGACTTATTTCCATTTTTAAAAAAAACTATCCCTAGTGCTTACTATGGTACTGGGACATAACATGTATGCATTTAACAAATATTTTGATTTAAACTTATTTCCATTTTTTAAAAAGACTATCCCTAGTACTTACTATGGTACTGGGACATAACATGTATGCATTTAACAAATATTTTGATTAAAGGAATTGAAACATGTCATCTAAATATTTAAAACAAATTTAACAGTAAAATCAGTGATTATTTAGAACATACACAATAATATTCACATCACTGGATAAATGTTTCAATTATTAATATAACATGCATCTTTTGCAAGAATCACATTGATTTAATTTTTCAAAAGGAACTAAATATCTCATTATGAAAAACCAAGTAAATATTCACTGTTTATACACTACAACAATTATCATGTTTGGTAAGATTATACTATTAAAATAGCTCACATCAAAATATTTTGAACTACAAAATTTTCATTTGTGACAGATTTTATAACTGCTGACACAGGAAAATGATATGAGTTAAAAAGTATAAAAATTCAAAAGCTTTTATAAAGAACAAAGCAAACAAAAGGAACTGACAAAAGTAACCAAAAATATGGGTGGGAATAAGGGAAGGAGTGAACAAAAAAGTTTATGGTAAAGGACTATGGATGTCTGGATGGTGGAGATGGGTGGTGGCATACATTTGAGAAGGTATGACCATATTTTCCCAAATCATAAAAAGTGTGGTAAACCAATTTTATCTCAATAAAGGAAAAGAAAAAAGTGAATGGGTTGATGATAAAAACTCGAGTGCTTAAAACACAGAAATAGAAACTTGCTAAATAAGACAGTTTTGAGAATCTTAATAAAAGCATAGCAACGTAAGTGCTTTTGCAGGTATCTGACAGTTGTTGAATGAGTATTATAAATTCAGAAAAAAATGGACTTTAATACAGTTTCTAAGCCATTATATTCTGAGAGTAAAAATAAGATGCTGCTTTTTCAAAAATCAAAATTTTAAAAGCATGACAGGATTATACTTCAATTCAAAAGCACTCCAGGGTATAAGTGTAAAGCCAAGAGGATAAAAAGTATTTGGACTGCTACTGAGGCAAAATTACAAAAAGGAAAAAATAAAATTGCGATGATAAAAATGATAGTTTTGTGAAAAGAAACTTTTTACCATATTACTATTAAAAGCTATTCATCTAATTTGATAGAAATTCATTAGGGAAGGCAAATTATGGCTCTAGGAACATTCACTACATGAATATTAAAAGAATCTCCAAAGTACCATGTGACATAAGCTATTCCTCCACTTTATGATTACATTGGTCAGGGAGGTATAGACTAAAAATAAATAAATAAAGGCATCCACTGCATCCCAGGAATCTTAGTAAAGACAAAACACATCTAACAAATTATGAGATGGTAGTATTAATTTTATTTGATATGGGGATATAGATATTTATGAATGGATTTGCCATCTTATAAAACAAAACTTTACCATAACCCACAAATGAAAGTAAAAAGTAGCTAATCCATGTACAATTATGCAATTATTCTGTTGGAAAATGTACTCTAATTTTTTAAAGTAACTAATAAACTTAGACCATAAAAATTCCTTATGGATGTTGTTCAAAGGAACAAATATAGCTTTCTCTAGATTCATTATACATATTTACCTGCTTCGATAGTGATCGATATTAAAACTTTCTATTTTGCATTTCACTTTGGTATACACATCCTGGACATCTATAGAAGCACTGAGATCTTCTAGTTCACTGACCATACAAAGTTCTACAAAAGAAGCAAACATTAATATCAATATAGACCTCTGAATTCATAGGCAATTTTTTTCCAAAATAGGGGGAAATTATAGTTACTGCTTAAAAAGCTCTGTTATTCATATGTTCACCGTAGTACCATTTACAATTGCCAAGATAGAGAAACAACCCAAATGTCCCAAAACTGACAAAAGGTTGGAAAAGATGTGGTATATTTATACAATGGAATACTATTCTACAATCAAAACCAACAAATAGGAAGCATTTGTATAGCATGGATGGACCTAGAGGGGATCATATTAGCAGAAATAGAAATAAGTCAAAAAGAAAAAGATAGAAACCTTATGACCTCACCTCTAGATGGGAAGTAGGAATAACAAATAAAAGATCAGAAAAGCCGAAAATAAGATGACTATAGAACTGGGGCGAACTGTTAGGGAGAGCGTAGGGGGAGGAAGATATCAGTGAACAGAGGAGTACAAGAAGACTGAGATGAAGGCTCACAGGTGATAGGGTGGAGGGAGAACCCCAGGGAATGCAATGATGTTTTATATACACACACACACACATATATATGTATTTGTACATGTATACACACACACATACAAATATGTAAAGAACAAATTATTAATTAAAAAAATAACCCTGTTATTAAAGATCTTTTCAATACTTCAGGAACTATGATATAGTACATTAATACAACTAATAAAGAAACTATTCCAAAGATTTAGAAATAATTTTCATGCAAAATCCACAAAATTTAGGTTTTACATCAGTATTTTAGTATAATAATAGAAACCACCTAAGTTGTAGCTAATGATACTTATTACAAATGACAAAAATAAAACTAAGTGTAGCATTTCTTCTAAGAATGTTATTTAGTATTATAATATTTTCATTAGAGAAAAATAAAATTCTGTACCTGTGCATTTGTTTTCAGGATCTGGAGCAAAGAGCTTTATGGTAATTTTGGGGAGTACCCACTGCATCCACAAACTAACACGTCCACTGGATCCACCAATGTTATTTGTAGTTTGTTCTAAGGTAACAGAATCTGAGAAGGGTGAATCATCACCTGCTTGTATAGAATCTCCCTAGGGTTAGAAACAACAATAACACTACTTTGTAAATTAAACAAAAATAATCTCAAATATTTATAATTTAAAATATTCAATTACAACTACAACTTTTTCATTTCATATGTTAATACTAATCAAATAAATGTTAACGTTAAGACATGCTAATCATAAAAAACATGCTAATAAAATAGATTTATAATTAATATATACAGCTATGTCATCTAATTTCTTCCAAACTTCTGTAAGATTTAAAACAAATTTGGGTTATACCAACAATTATGCTTTCACAGAGTACAATCTACTGACTATATGCAAGGGCCAAGTCTGGCTATATTTCAAAAATAAAATTTACTAGATCATAGAAAGTTCTATTCACTTATTAATTGCCTCTTGCTGCTAGGTAACAGAGTTGGGTAGCTGCTAAAGAGATACTATGGGTTCACAGTCTAAAATATTTACTATAGCCTTTTCTGAAAAAGTAAAGTTCAATGCATACCTGCAATAATCATAAAATAATTAGCATAAGTGACATAGTTTAAGAAGAAGAAAGCATTCATCATGCCTCTCATATTTCAATATAAGGAGGTTTAGAAGTTAGATTGGACAACACATTTTTTTAAATTTATATGACTAGAAGCCTTTTAATTAGAAAATAGGGTATATGTTTAATAGAGAATAGGGTAAATGTTTATTCAACAAATATATGAGGAAATCTGGATATATATAAGGTACTAAAATTCAGGAGGGGAGAAAATGGAAACATAGCCTCTAAACATATCCTCTAAAATCAAGTAAAAGGAAAGGTTTGACTGTCACTATTCAACACTGTATTGTAACTCTTAAGTAGAGCAAAACCAGACAAGAGAAAGCAAATTGAAGAGAAAGAAAAATACCACTATTTGCAAGTGACTTAAAGATTCCTTTGAAACAATGAATCAGTACAGCAAAGTGACAGGTTATAAAACCAGTTTTTAAAAATCAGTCATGTTACTATCTTCAAACAATGAATTAGAAAGGAAAAAAATCAGACAAAAAGTATGTTTACTAGCACATCAGAAAGTGTTAAATAAGTTCGAGCAAACTTAAAAGGAAGTGGAAGACTTCAAAAAGGATCAGAATAAAACACTGTTGTAAGAAATACAAGACACAAATTAATGAAAAGGTTGTTCCCTGCTCATGGAACAGAGAATTTAGTGAAAATGGCCATCTGACTCAAAGCAATCCAAAGATTCAACACAATCCCTATCAAAGTTTAAGTAGCATTCTTCAAAGAAATAGAACAACTGAAGTTTATTGGAAGCACTCCAGAATACAACCAATCAAAGCAATCCTGACCCCCCCCCCCAAAAAAAAAGAACAAACAGAGGTATTACACAGCCAGACTTTAAATTCTGTCACAAAACTATAGTAATCAAAACAGTATAGTATTGGAATAAAAATATATATCCACACCAATTGACTGAAATAAGAGTCCCGAAATAAATACACACAAACACATGTTCTGTTAGTCTATGATAAAGGAGCCAAGAGAACACATGGGAGAAAGACAAGTCACTTTAACAAGTGGTGTTGGGAAAATGGACAAATGTGTAATACAAAAATAAACCATCACCTATGTCATCTATAAAAATTAACTCTAAATGGATTAAGCACTTGGATATAAGACCTGAAACCAGAAAATACAACATTGGTTTCAGTGTTTTGTCGGCTAAATTACAACAGAAAAATGAACCAAAGCAAAAATAAAACTAATAGAATTACATCAAAATAAAAAGCTTCTGCACAGCAAAAAAAAAAAACTATCTTTAAATGAAAAATATCCTACTGCATGGAAGAAAATATCTGCACATCATACATCTAACTAGGACAAATATTCAAGATCATCAAAGAACTCACACAACAACAAAAAAAAATATAATCAAAACATGGACAGAAGAGCTAAACAGAAATTTCCCCAAAGAAGATCTACGGTGGCTAACAGACATAAAAAATTGCTCATCATCCCTTATCATCATGGAAATACAAATTAAACCACAATGAGGTACCGTCTCACACCTGTAAGAATGATTCATGTCAAAAAGACCAGAAACAAGTGACCAGGACATAGAAGAAAAGTACACTTGTACATTGTTGGTGGGAATATAGACTGGCCCATCACTTTGGAAAACACTGGAGGTTTCTCAAAATATTAAAAACAGATCCACCCTATGATCCATCAAGTTTACTTCTAGGTACCTATCCAAAAATGCAAACACTAATTTGAAGGGATACATGCAACACTATTTAAAGTAACCAATTTAGGCTGGGCACGGTGGCTTGTGCCTATAAGCTTCAGCCTATGAAGCAGCCAGGGCTAGGGATTGCAGTTTGAGTTCTGCCTGAGGCCTGTAGCGAGACCTACTTCCAAAAAAAAATAGCTGAGCGTGGTGGTGCGCGCCTGTAATTCTAGCTACGTGGGAAGCTGAGGCTGGGGACTGCTTGAGCCTGTGGTACCCCGGGCAACACAGAGCCTGCGGTTCCACGGGCAAAAATAGCAAGACCTAGTCTAAACAAACAAACAAACAAACAAACAAATAAATAAAGTAACCAATTTGAAGGGATTCACTGCAACACTATTTACAAGTAAGCAAGTTATGACATTAACCTAAATGTCCAAGGAGGGATCAGTTGATTAATGTGCTGTGTACCTACGAACACATGCATGCGCACAAACATACACATACATACCCCACAATGGAATACTGATGAGCTATTAAAAAAGATGAACTATTATTGCCATTTATGACAACCTGCATGGACCTTGAAGGGATTATGCTAACAGATATTAGAAAGACTGAAGGCTTTTATACAAAGATAAATATATCTTTATTTATGAAATAAAGATAATTAAAACAGTTAGATAAAACTAAACTCAAAACAAACCCTTGAACTCTGAGTGCAGTGAGGCTAGCAGTGAAGGAGGCAGAGGGTATATAGCAAAGTTAGAGAACAAAAGTGGGAGAGAACACAATGGACTACTGTGAGGACTATGAGCACTACAGTGATATACACAGTGAAGACATGAAATCTTCTATTTCTGAATCACAGAGTGTTCTAAATCAATTTTACTTTAATAAAATGATCGTAATAAAAAACCTAAAGAAAACTTTTTGTATAAGGTTTGAGGGTTTTTTTTTTTTAATCTTTTCAGCAACTTTTAGTAGCCTGAAGAAAAATTAATCCTGGTTGGGTGTTGAATATCTTCAGTAACAAAAGCAGAAGAAATGGTGCCAGGGAGAGAAAAATCACTCACTGAGGTATTTTGTTCTTTCATGATGAATTATCAAGCGTCTGGGTTCCATTTAAACCATTAAAAACAAAAACTCTGAAATCTAAATCCATTTTCTAATTGATCAAATACACTATAAATGTTTATTTGTTTAAAAGATGTGTATAATAATCTGTTTTGCATGTACTTAAATTCAGTTTGAGGGAGGTAACCTAGTTTCCTAGGTTAAGGACTTCAGATACTAGTCATGTGATTTAACCTTTCAGAAACTGTGTCCTCTTCTGCAAAAGATAGTTATTATAATATTTACCTCATAAAGTTGTTGAGACAAAGAAAATGAACAAAAGCAATTATATATATGTATATAGATACCACTCATCAACAGCGATAAATATACCACCAAGTTGAATCACAACTTTAAACTATACATGCACATTCTTACAAAAATTGGCATTACAACTTCCTGCTTTCCTCATTTTATCTTCTTTCTTATTTAAGAGTATTTCCATTTACCATATATCCTCAACCTTTAGTAGTCCCTTGTTGTTTTGAATTTCTCAAACAAAATGTTCTTTTGTTGCTTGACTAAAGGAGTCATGATCAGTATTCAACAGCCAGAACAAAAATTCTTTATAAATTTAATGGAAGACAATGCAGTGTAGCAGAGCAGGAGCCACTAATCTTTTAGTCATTATTGACTCAGAACCTAAAAGCAGGGAAGATAAGTAAAACCTCATACAAAGCAAAAATTTAAAAACCTGCTTTCATTACCACCCACATGCCATTGAGACAGGGTATATTCGGTTTCTCCAAGAAGTTTTTACCTTAACCTCAGTTTTACAACATCCTTTAATCAGAAGAAAACTTAATTTTCTCAAATTCCCAGAAGGAGACCAAATGGGGATGATTTTCACAAAACAACAGGCAAGTGTTTATTGTTGGAACACTTAGGCCCTAAGCACAGCAAAGCTATAGTGTCCTGTGACAGAAAATTATAGACTTAAATCTAAAGATAATATAGTCATTCCTTGTTCCAATTACACGAAGCAAATAGCTCAGTGTTTATGAAGTTTTTATATAAATGCTTCTCTAAAATAAGTGGGCCTAAATATGCTATAATTGAAATTTCCAGAATTTGAGAAGCCATAAAAAAATGCAGGTTTTCAGTTAGCTGTCTAAAGTAGCACAACATCTAATGAAAAGCACGAAGTAATCCCAGAATAGGATGCATTTTACAAAGTCAAATTCAATAAAAGACAACATAATGTAATCAATGTGCCTCTCTTTGTGAAATAGGTTCTTGGAGCAGGAACACTCATAAATAAAGTTCTCGCTCCATCAAAACAACATCATAATCCCAAGAATGGAAACTGCAGAAAAGAAACAACTTAAATCAATGAGACCTTAGTTGTTAACTTGTAGTTACAAGTTATATTCAGTAAAAATGCTAAAACAAAACAAAACAAAACCCTAAGGCTTCAAATTTAATAAGAAAGCACTCTTGAGAAGTTTTGCTCTCCATCCTCATGCAGTTTCAATTTTCATTTTGGATTTACAACATTTGGTGTGGTATTGTTAACTATGTTTATACATTAATTTTCTGCTCTATTTCCAAATCTATACCAAAAAAGGGAGCCAGGACTGGAAATACAGAACTATTTTCCCACACCTACTTAGGCCAAATTCTAAAATATACAGTTCAATTTTTTTCACCATTTTGCTACAAGTTGACCAAAGTACTGCATTTATTTTCCTAGCTATGTACTAAATTTATCTCTGTTCATCTGAAAGAGCAAATAGTTCAGCCCTTCATCCTTGGCATGCATTAGAATTCAAGGATGATCACAGTTTTGGCTACATCCTTATCAAAGTAACTCTAGAGTTCTTGTTCAATAACAAAACTTCCCAAAGGGCTAAACACTTCAACCACTGTTTGTACTTAAATCAACAAAAACAAGGGACCTGCTGAGCTATTTACTATCTTCTCTCCCACTATTTCAGTGAATGCAAGAATGGGGAAATGATTAAGTGTTTACTTAAGCCTCTCACATTCTTCCATCACCTAGACTGACATTCTGGAAGTCAGAGCTTTATGCACTGTAAAGTATGGTGCTCCCTCCCTATAACCAAATCAATCTGAAAAGAATTAACTCATCCAAGGATCTAAACAAAAGCTTCTCAACTTAATAAAAACAAATGTTATAATATACTTTCTAAAACTAAGTTCAGCTAAAGTGAATTCTTCAGTCAATTTTAACGTAGTTTTGACCCAACATAGCAAGAAAATAATACTTGATATAGTAAATGTTTTAATTATTTAAAATTTCTTTGAATGTAAATGTTAGAAATTTAAAACAATATTAAAACTACAATTTCAGAGTCATTTCCAATTATACAATATTAAAAAGTGCAACAAACAAAAGGTGATCACAGATGAATAGGTTTTATTTATAGAGGAAAAACTTTTAATTAAAAAAATTAAAATCCTGTAAACAGCAGTCTAGGAAGCCACCAGCCTGAACTGGGGATCAAAATTCGGTCCCCCTCGGGCAACGTAGTGAGACCTGGTTCCAAAAAGTAGCTGAGCATGGTGGTGTGCTGCTGTAATCCCAGTTACCTGGGATGCTGAGGCTGCAGATAGCTTGACTCCGTGGTACCCCAGGGAACATGAACCTGTGGCTCCACAGGCAAAAATAGAGAGACCTAGCCTCAAAAAAAAAGAAAAAAGAAAAAAAAAGGATGCTAATAATAATTGAGACACTGAAGATATTTTGATATGATTATTTTAAAATAAAAAAGATACAAATATCTGTTGATTGGTCTGTTAAAATAATTACTCTTTTGTCTCTAGTGCTCTTTATCTTTGTTCTTTCAACAACCACTGACTTAATCAAATAATTGAAATGCTAAATATTACACATTTTGAGTAAAAGTTTCTTAATAATGCTGATAATAATACCATTTAAAGATAAAGACTAAATGTTATGTGTATTTTCAGGAGGAAATTTAAATTATGTGACATTCATTTTGCTATTATTTTTATTTTTACTGTATTAAACAATTCAATTATTTTAGAAAAATAGGTTCCATATCCAAATGTATGTTACCACAGTGCAAACATAAACAAAACCCTAACAAGTCCTTCACCATAGTCCAGTGAGGTTCCCTGAATCCTTTTTACTTCCATACCAAACTTGCCTACTTTAAAGAGTAACTGAAAAAAGTTCAAACTAAATTTACCTTATTAAGGGTTGTTTTGGAATAATGATTTGAGGAAGACTATCAGGTTAAATGAACTTGAATAGCTGAAAAAACAAACTAGTTTTGCTACTGCAACTGATTTAACAAAAACCTCTCAGTCTAACATTCACTTTTGTTTTAGTGGAAAATAAAAGAATTTTAAACAATTACTGGTTACTAAGAAATGAAGCACTTCAAGCTACAATTTGTTTTTTCAGAACTAGGTAGCTACAATGTTATAGACAGATAAAAAAATGAAAATAAAATTTTGCGATCAACCTAAACTTTCAAACATGGTTAATTCTATAAACATTTTTTTTAATTTAGACTGAGATGTATATTAACATTCATTTGTTCATCATTTTACATTTTTAAAAGCTTTAAAATTATTGCTAAGATCACCACTGTGTTAAAAAAAAAAAACATCATTACATATATTACACATCTTTTATATACTAGATAAAAGAAAGTGAAAAAAATGCTAAATAGGTTCCCTGAAATCAAAATTCATCAAAGGATTTAATCTCATCAGTGATAGGGTGTGTGCTACCCCCCCCCCCATTGTCTCCAGTTTAAGATTGCAGATTTCAAGGACAGATAGGATAAAATGTGAAAATGACCTTAGTTGGAATTTTCCTTCAGGGAGATGCAGGAGGGAGGAAGGTGAAGCAGGTTTCCTGGAAGGCAGGAAATCAGGATATATAAAAGGTGTGAAAACAAAGAGAGGGATGAGATTCCAATATGGAGATCAGATAGAGAGCGAGCGATTCAATGGAGGAGAGATGGGAACTGGTCATCTTGTAGGGTAAAGATGTGAGCCATGTGAACTTGGCCAAAGGTCTGGGGGCCTGCAGCCTTTGGCTGACCCAGACTAGCAGCATGTGTGCTGAATGCAGTTAAGGAGTTTGCAGATTTGAACTCCGTGTTGGAATTTGCTTTGCTGAGTTTGACTGGTGTTTGAAGAGGCCGTGCAAAAGTTAGGCCTGAAAAGAAAGTGAACTAGGCTGGGTGCAGTACCATGAAGTTCCTGCTACCTGAAGGCGACAAGAAGACAGCGTGAAGACAAGGAGGAGCATGCCAAAGGAGCGCACCAAAGAAAGATGTCTTCAAACATGTGAAGAGGAATTCTACAGGCTGACATTGGTGAGATGATCAGGATTGAGAGACTGAGGATATTTGGGCAATCTGGGAAAGGACTTTGGACAATGCTGAGAAAGGTTTTGGACAATATTAAAGTAATCTGAGTCTTACATGTTTCTTTTGTAGTAATTAGTAAATCACTTTGTTAGAAATCACTTTGTTAATCTTGCGTTGGTTTGGTATTTTGGTTGAGAAGGCTGGGGATGGTGGAAACACACAAGAGCTTAAACTGTGTTTTTAAGTTTTTTTTCTTCTGCAGTTTTTGGAGCTGAAAGCAGAGAGCAGCTGGCTGGCTTTTGCATATCAATGGTAAAGGTGATCAGTGTAAATGCTAATGAACAGTTTACAGCCAGCTTTGTAGAGAGAAGCAGGCAAAGGTGCTCAAGGTTAAGGTAAAGGTTAAAGGTAAATGGCCTGCTTGTAGTCTGCTTCCTAGCCAGAGAAGCAGGCATATGTGTATCTATTCAAGTTAAAGGCAATTGCTAATGTGAAAGGCTTGTAGCCTGCTTCATAGAGAGCAGCAGGAGACCTGTATGTGTTTAAGTCAAAGTTAAAAAGTCTTCAGGTCGCCCAGTTTCATGAGCACAACATTCATTCACAGTAATTGTCATTTCTAAGTCATCTTTATGAAAATGAAGAAGCTCAAATGGTCATTTCATGTAATGGTAACAGCTTCCAGCAGTCCAACAGACTATAAATTTACCCATCAAGTAAAAATAGTGCGTAAATTAGTATATATCTTAGCATGTGTCTATATATTTACCTTGTTTATTATTAAATCAAATTATAAAAAAGTCAAGTGTTTTTAAAAGGCAGCTGTTCTTGCTGGACTGTCCCTTATGCAAACTGTCCTAACAATTACAATGCAAATAATGGTTCGCTTTCTTGAACATTCATTTGAAGACAAATTTCTTACAACCTTTGCTAGCCGAATTACAGTGACTTTTTGAAGTGTACAGCTTTAAGTTTTATTTTTCTTTGTGTTCAAGAAACCTGATTAGCAGAAGACAGTGTTTCATACATCAATACTTTTATCTCTAGGAATTAACATTTCAGTTATGGTTATGGGCTAAATTTTTCAGCTGACCTTTGTGTTGTGTGTATATACATTTTTCTTCCTCAAATACTGTATCTTTTAGGACAAAGTAAGAAGCAAACTATCTCTTAAGTAGTGACTAACACAATGAACAAAGAGAAAGATTTGTATACTGAAAAGTGCAAAATGTTTTCAAAAGAAGTTACAAAAGATGCACATAAATAAAAAGCTTTCCAATTTTTATACATCACTGACTTAATGTTAAGGTGGGGGAGATAATGTATAGTGGGTACAGAGTTTCAATTTGGTACATTTTGGAAGTACATTTTGATGGTGATAGCTATATAACAAATGTTAATGTGCTTAATGCAATCAATGAGCAATATAAAATTCATTTCCTGGGACTATAGCAATATAAATGTTAGAAGTGGGAAATGGATCAAAATGCTTATCTGTGTATTTCCTTTTGTAACAATTATATTAGTTCTCTTTGTCCATTATTGCTTTTTTCTAATCATATAAGCTCGAACTTTCTTTATATCCAAGCATGCTCCAATTTAGAAAAGGTGGGTGTTAATACACCCACGTTCTTTTTCAATTGGGATTAACTTTTTGATTGTCATGGGAATATATAGTGTGAGTATTTTCATGTCAAATGTATACCTTTCTAGACAGGAGAACAAGAGGGAACACTTCTGATCTGATTTTATAAAGACATTATAATATTAATACCAAAATATGACCATAGTGTTATAAGATTGAAAAGTGGCTAGTACCACTCATTATTATAAATACTAAAATACTAAATATTAGCAAAGATAATCCACCAACATATGAGAAGGAAAATGCATCAGAACCAAGGTGGATTTGTTTCAGAGTTGAAAGATAGTTGAATATTGGCAAAATAATCAATGCAAATAGTCATATTAAAAGATTAAAGTAGTCATAATGGTTAAAAAAATGTGAGACAAAAGCTTAAGTTGTATGATTCCAAAGTAGCCCCCATAAATTCCATTAACTTAGAATCATGCTAAAATGAGTTGACACTACTGTATGTTTCAGTTCCCTAACACATGAGATTACTCATCTACATAATCTTTCCAACAGATTTTGCATTTTTTTTTAAATGATAGAGCAATAACTAAGACTGAGTTAAGAGAAACATCTTTGCTCCTTTGTCAAACTCAAAATTATTGAAGTCAGAGGAAGGCAATTCTTTGGACTATAAAGAAAGAGTCTATGACAACGAGTAAGGAAGTAACAAACACAATTTAGCAAGTTTTCTCCAGGAAGAAAATATATATACCTTAGAGAAAATAAATTATTAACATTCTGGTTTTTCGTTTGAAAGGTTACTACGGAAACTAAACATACTACTCTGATTTTCCCTTTGGTACCCATATTCTCTGCCAAGACTTTAAAAACTGTTTTAACACATTCGGGGATACTATTAAATGCCACTATAATTTGAGACCATTCAGTTGCTAGCACTAAGCAAATCACATAAAAAACAGAAATATATTCTGTTGAGTCAAGAAAAATAGATCAGTATTGAATAAAGTATTTTTAAAGATTATAGATTTACATCCCCCAAGCCCAGAGTTTTTAAATTGAATACCACTGTTGACAACATATTTTAATAGGTATAGAAATAATAAAAACACTTCTGGAATTAGATTGGAAATGATTTGTCAGGCACATGTTATTTAAAAATGTACATAATTTATTCAGGACAGAAGCATTTCATTAAAAGTTAGCCAAATCTTGTATGCCAATATTTACAACACTATTCATAATAGTGAAAAGGTTGGGAAAGTTAATATATCTATCAAAAGATCAAAGATAAAGCCAAATGAGCTACATAGATACAATGGATTATTATTCATTCATAGACAGGAAAGAAATTCTGATACGTTTCCATATTGCTGAACCTTAAAAACATTACATTTATTGAAATAAGTCAGACACAAATGAACAAATATCTCTTATATGAGAAACAGAATAAGAAAAACTAGGTAGAGGTTATAAGAAAGGGAATAGAAAAGTAAGAAGATTGGGATAATTATTAAATGGATAGTTCTGGCTTGAAATGATGAAGTTTTAGAAATGGTTAATGCCAGTAACCAGTAATGTACATTGAATGTCACTGAACTGTACATTTAAAAATGTTTTAAATGATAAATGCTGTTACTTTATTTTATAATAGTCACCAAAAAAAGAAAAAAAAAGTTAACCAAGGTATTGAGAACCTACTACAGTATGTGCATAGTAGAATGAGAAGAACAAAGATCCAAAAGATCAATTTTTAGTATTCAAAGTTAAAAAGCTTATTTGAGGCAACATTGCAGACTAAGCAAAAATGAACATTTGCTTCTTCCACTACGAAAGCATAGAAATTCTGGATAAAATACAGTAAGAATTTGTTTTAATACATTAAAGTGTAATATATCTTGTTTCGCCTTCTAGATCTACTATCCTTTACCACCCTCTATATACTTTGGTTCCTATTTGGTTTCAGCTAATGAAGAACAATGGCAGAAAACAGGAAGAAGGGAATAGCTAAAGGAAGATTTAGTAAACTGGAATTTAAAAACACAAATGAAGAGATGACCTAGAAAGAAAATAAAGAGTCAACAATAATGGTGGGAAAGGGGACAGGAAAGAAGTGGTTACCAGACATGAAGCAAGAAATAACGAATTCTAGAAAGAGAGACAAAATAATACATAGAAGTGTTTTCTCAAGAAATATTGTTTGGAAATTTTCCAAAACTGAAGAAAACCATTCTTTGAAATTTCAAGTGTTAGTAAGAGGGAAAAAACACGTAGTCTTGGTGAAACAGTATACATAAAAAGTAAGTCTTGTCAATAAGTCAAGCCCTAGGATTCATACAATACATCTTAGAGATTTTCATATCAGCATACAGATGCTTTCTTTTCACCTTTGCCATTTATCAACTGATCCTAAACTTCTCCAGCCAAAAATTCTTCACTCTAATAAGACTACTGTACACCTCATAATATTGGTTTAAGAATTTAAAAAGATAATGCTTGCAAAATGTTCTGATCAGTGGATACTCTAAAATATAAAGCCAATATAAATCTAGATAAAACAATTTTCATTTCTGTCTACAAATAGAATAATTTAAACATTTACAATGTAATAAACAGTATTCCTTTTATATTTCCAGTTCTTACTGACAGAGAATAAACTGAGGTTTAGTCTGAACTAAATAGTGCAATAGTCATATACTCCATGATAAGAAATAACTAACTACATGTTAAGTTTTTTTTTTTTTTCAAATCATCAGGGATTAAATAACTACCCTGTTTCAGCCTAACTTTTAACTTTCTTAACCCTGACTGCATGAAAAGGTTCTACCACACTAAATAAAATACCATCACAGTCCTTATGTTGTTAAAATAATATTTTCTTCTAAAGAGAGAAAATATAATTGAAAAATTTTTTTCAATGTAACATTTAAATTTACCAACACTCTGGGGTAATAATAAGAATGTATATATCAAAACATATTTATTAAAAGTCCAAATTTTCTAACTAGGGTACTGAGACTGTACCAGATGTGGTACAGGCATGCTGAGGCCTGAGTCTCAGCCTTTGGGCAAGATCTGAGGTAAGTAGAGTTTTCAATGACTTAGAGTTTTTTCTGATTATGCCAGGTATAAATAAGATTATCTAATACACAATGACAGGAAAAAGAGAAGACACTATTATAATGAATTGCAAAGTACATACTGTATATTGAAAACTTATACAGGAAGCTCTATACTTAAATGATAGAATTGCTCACAAAATATCATTTCATAATTAAAACCTTACTAGGACAATGACTACCAGCAGTAGGAAAAGTTTTTACAGTTTTACAAGAATGCCTAGTTCAAAAACAAAACATACATTCTCTCTTCTCCTCACCCCCATTGTCTTCCTTCATGAATTAGCTTCTTAAGTAAGAAAATGAGCTTTATTTATATTCAGTAAGCAACATACTACATAAACAGGGAAATTTATTAAAATTGCACAAATATTTCTTATAGGAATTAACAGGATCACAAGAACATACCTACCATGTTAGAACTTAAAGGGAATAAACACTGCAAAGGTCATGAAACACAGGTTTAGCAATAGTATAAATGAAGGGAAATGAAAAATGAAATCTTGGGCACAAATTTTGATACTGGATGAATGAACCACAGATTGTGTCACAGATGAAGCATTTATACACACACACCAAAAAAAGACAATATTTTCAGATTTACCAGCTAATCTTAAAGAGAGAAATTTAAACTCCAATGCATACATAGTTAATCTACACACAAGTATTTTCTTGAGAAATTAAATATGAAGTAATTCAATACATAAACTGTTCCTTCTAAGTTGCAAGAAAAAGTCAAATCATTCATTATCACATCTCATTAGTCTTCAAAAAATTTTCCTTTATAGAAAACAAGTCAGCTAAATAATTTTAAGATAATTCTTATGGAAAAGGTTTTCTAAGTATGGGTTTCAAATCTATATTGGAATTACCCACCTCTTTTTTAATATGCACTATGTAAACAAGAGAAAGTATAATTCAAAATATTTTCTTTCTACCTACCTGTTACCTTCTGTAAGCTGCTTAACAGTAATTCTTGAATATTAATATATATTCTATACCAAGATAGTTTCTCATACAGATTTTTTTCACACAAGACCAGATTAAATACATAGCTAACACAAAAATAACATTCACTAAAAATATTTTCATTACTTTATATTCTAATCAACAAAAAATCCTTGAGAGTCCTATTTTAAAATAATTACAATTTTATAAGGAATTATTAAGGTCAGAATTTCAAGTGACTGAGAGCATATCTGCTATTGTTCATCTTTCTCTTTAACTCACTTGTTATGGCTAATAAAAACAATAATCTTTGTGACTATCATACTTATTACATAGTTACAAAATATAAATGCTACCAGAGTCTTATTCATTTTTTTAATATCCAATTAAAATGTGACCTGCTCTGTAAAATACCCATAGCTTACATTCCTCCATAACTGTGGGGCATTTCTAATGATATTAGGAATTTTTAAGAAAGAATTCTTCACTTTTCTCCTAAAAGTATCATGTTCCATTGATTTCAGAAGAGCACATTTCTAATTTCTCCATTAAATCTGATTGAAGGTGGAAGGGGGGGAGGGGTTGTAATTCTAACATTTAGATCAATATATTTCTTAAAATTTTAATGAGTAGAAACAGGGAAGTTGATTTTCTATGACTCAAATAGAACTATTCCAACATATCTTCAAGATTAGAGGCAAGTAAAAATATTCCTATTTTAACTCAGATTATTTGCCTTCACTGATTTGTAAGAAAAAGGAAATTAATATTCCAATTACTTGATTATTTTTCCCATTTTGTATCCTGTTAGTCACTATGTTTCCAGAGAAAATGGTATCTTTTTACAAAACAAAAATATAACTTCTACCTCCATTTATTATGGTAGTTCTCATAGGTAGCAGTTTATCCACTTACTGGTGTCTTGGAAATGATGAGGGTAGTTTTGGTTGACTCAGTGTTGGCTATCAAAACAGGCATTGAAAGATTTAGAGTTAGGGAATCTAGAGGTCCTGTGATGAACAGGACAGTTTTCAGTACTTGCCAGAAAGGCAAGTACTGAAATGAAAGACTGAAGTCAGCTTTTCTTGAAACTTTACTTCTAAAGAAGCATATACCTTTACAGTGTCTCAGTTTTCATTGTAAGAGAATCCCTACTTTCTTGAACTATCCCTTCCCAGGCTTTTGAAAGTATTTAAAATACATATTATATTATATAAGGAAAAATAATATACAATCATGGCCTACACAGCTTTCACAAAGCAGAGTTCATCTTCATTCTTAATCTATAGATGATACTGTGTGTTTAGATCATCCTTCATGAGTAATAGCATTTTTCAAAAACACTTACCTCAGTAGTAGTTCCAACATCAGCAGATGGGCTGCATGTACTAGTATCTGGAAGAGCTGTGCCTATACTACTTCTAACTGGAGAAGTAGGCACAGGCCCTACCATGACCTCTGGATAAGTTGAAGAAGGACTGAAATTACCTCTCTTCTGAATCTTATTCCAGACCTTCTTCATGGTATCAGTGAGCTCATATAAGAGCTGCACCTAAAGAGAAAACAAAAAGAAGCTTTTAAAATTGACATAACAGCTAATTATGGGACAGTAGATTTCTTTTAATATATGATTACACAAATAAAAGCCTCTTAAACAGAGGTGAGGATCAAAATTAGAAATCCAGTGACTCTAATACATGTGGTTAGTGACACATGAAATAATTACAATTCTTATTACGGAATGATTTGCACATCTAAATTTTTCTATTTCTCTGAGCACCAATCTAAAACTAGATTTCTTGCCCCCCAAAAATAGTGAATAAAAGAATGGTATAATACAGACTGGTGAAAGGAAAATGTTACATCAGAGTTTTCTACAGATAAAAAACAAACTATCCAACCTACTCTCCCTCTCAGATTTGTCAGATATTCAGAAAAAACTGTTTTACTTGTACATTGTTTGACTAAGTTCCTAAGATATTTATAGAAGATTTCATAAATAAGCATTAATCATGGGATTTGTATGACTATATTGCCATATACTGTATAAAACAAGCCCAGGGAAAAAATGCAAATATAATATATAAGCAAATCCACAGCTGGACACCATATTCTGCTTGCTATTTTTAAAAAAAGCAAAATTCTCATATTTATAAGAAGTTTCAGCCCCAGGACACATTCAAATGATAAAGTTGGATTCTTAGGTGGGCAGAACAGATGCATGAGAACACTATTGTCAATCCTGATTTGATATACAACAGTACTTGGGTTAGGTTCCTCCTGCTTTTTATGTGATTAACTCTGAACTCTCAGGTTATAGCTATTTTTGTTAATAAAAAGCAAGCCAATGATGAGATCTTATAAAATACTTAGACTTAGTTCAAAAGTTTTCCTTTACAATGTTAAGTTCTCACTAAAACAATTTTGCTGCAAACCACAATCTCTAAAAAGATTATTTTTACATTTCCCAAAACAATTTGCATTGACAGATAAGGAAAGCATAAACAAACAAAAACCCAAGTCCTAAATAATTCTAAGGGAAAACATTTACAAAGAGAATTAATGCTGTTTTTAATGTCACTACTTAGGATTCATTTAACTATTAACATTGAATAATCACATATGAATGTCATCAAATACACTGAGTATTTTATATGCCAAGTAAACTTTTTCCCATCATAAGCATTTTAGTTTGAAAAATTATCAAAACCACCAACTTGACATTTTTTAAAAAATATTTTATTTATACATATATTTCACATCTTTGCATTCCCTGGGGTTCTCCCACAACTTCCCCTCCCTGATCACACCCACTCACCCCCCCATCCCCCCCCAGTTGTGTACTTTAGTTTGGTTGTTAAGCTTGTTTTGACCATTCCTCCTGGCCTTTTGTTTGTTTTTCCTATGTCCCACATATTAGTGAAACCATTTGGATGCTGTCATTTTCTTTCTGACTTGTTTCTGCTAATATGATTTCTTCTAGGTACATCCATGTTATCTCAAATTCATCAAGCTTGCCATTCTTAATTGATGAGTAATATTCCATTGTGTATATAGATCGCATCTTTCTCATCCATTCTTCTGTTTTGGGACATTTGGGTTGTTTCCCTGTCCCTGCAATTATAAACAGTGCTGCAATAAACATCCAAGTACAGGTGTCCCTCTGTGTAAGCACTGAGTTCTCCTTTGGGTAGATTCTCAGAAGAGTAATTGCTGGGTTGAATGGTAGTTCCATTTTCATTAGTTTGAAGATCTTCCAGACTGCTTTCCATCATGGCCGGACCAGTTTACATTCCCACTAGCAGTGTAAGAGTGTTTCTTCTCTACATCCATATCAGCACTTGTTGTTGCCCATTTTTCTTACGTAGGCCATTCTTACTGGTAAACACCTAACTTTGAACATATTTTTATTTTCAAAAAAATGTTCTCACAGAATTAAGACTTCCCAAATTCAGAGGTTAAAACAAAAGATAAAAAATTCAGAGATAAATGTTTGACATTTACCTTTAAAGCTGTATTGAAAATTGTGCCAATTAAAGCCACACTGAGCTATAATTACTTATCTATGTAAGCCTAGTGTTAAAAATGCTAATCATCCCATGTATTGGTAAAAATATGGAACAAATGAAACTACATTGTGCTGATAGGAATGTAAAATTTAGGGTAGTTTGACAATTTTTGAAAAAGAGATATACCTAACAAGTGATTCACTGTGTACTCAAAAGAAATGTTTCCATAAGAAAAATGATCATCAATAGCCACATAAACACTGTATACAAATGTTCATAGCAGTTTAATTTGTAATAGCTTGAAACTGGAAAAAATCTCAAAGGCTTATCAATAAGTGGATGAACAATTTGTAATATATCCATTTAACAAAATGATACTTAGCAACAAAAAGAAAGGGCCTAATGAAAATATGTAATAATCACAAAATAAATCAACTAAGTGAAGACAGCTATAGAGAGAGAGACAAAAGTGGGGAAGGGAGAGAACACAATTGTATGATTCCATTTCTATAGAACCCTAGCAAATGAAAGTTAATCTATGATGATAAAATCATTGATGGCTTGTGATTGGGGGAGAAGTGAAAGGCACAAAGAAACTATCAAGGATGATGGATTATTGGATGGGTTTTTTTTGGGGGGGAGATGGTTTTATGGGTGCTAAAATGCCAAGCCTTATCAAATCAGATAATTTGAACCCCCCAAAGTCTTTTAAGAATCTCTTTAAAAGAAGTATATGAGGAAGATTCCCATGGGCTAAATATGAAGGTGACAAAGTATCAATTATTAGTATCAAACACTGAACAAAAAATAAATTATATTGTTTAAAAATTAGTTTCACATGGATTTTCTCATTCAATCCATAACAAATCAAAAAAGAAACTTAATTAGATAAGAAAGAATGAGGAAAAACATGTAGGAGAGACATTGCTAAAGATACAAAGGACTTAGGGAATACTAAATTTAGGATTTAGGGATTTAGGCATTTCAGTCATAAAAATAGTAACAGTGAAAGTCAGTATCTAAAAATGATCAAGAAAGGATAGAGGAAGAATGAAGAGCACTGCTCAACAAGGGACAAGGAACTTGTTTTGCAATGGATTAGGAGACAGCCAAATTAGTCAGCAAGTAGAGAATAAGTGGTCATACAGTGTCAGTGAAAAGAGAAGCTGAATGGGATTTCAACAAGGAACTATTCTAATTTTTGTGTATTTTTTAACGTTTGTATTGTAGCCTAATAGATGGCCTATTTTGGAGAATGATTCATATGCATTTGAAAAATACACATTCTTTTCCTTAGGGGTACATATTAGGTCCACGTGGTCTAGATCTTCTTTTAGAGCTTTATGTCCTTGTGTAGTTTCTGTCTTGTTGATCTGTTCTTTGGTGAGAGTGGAATATAAAGTTGTCTACCACATATGCATTTTCACCAATGTCACTATCAGTGCTGCTAACAATTGTCTAATGAATTTTGGTGTTCATTTGGTGAATATGTTAATAATTGTGTCTGTCTTGTATATTAACCTCTTTATCATTAAGTAGTGTTCTTCCTTGTCCTGTGTAACTTTTTTTTAGTTTGAAATCTGCTTTATCTATTATAAGAATTGCTACCCCTGCCTTCTTTAGGGGGCCATTTGCTTGTAGGATTCTTTTTCATCCCCTTACTTTTAGTCTGTGTTAATCTTTAGAATTCAAATGTGTTTCCTGGAGACAGCAGAATGTTGGTTTCTGCTTTTTGATCCAATCTGCTACTATGTCTTCTAAATCATGAGTTTAGACCATTAACATTTACAGTGATTATTGATACTTGAGAGTCTGAAGTTGACATTTTGAAGTTCTATATAATTCTTTTTGTTCTTCCTGTTTATTTTTCTATTGGCTTTGATCTTAAAGCTCATAAGGTTTCTTGGAGGCTTTGTAGCAGCGAATTTCTGAAGACATTGCTAAGAATGTTCTGATTTTTCCTTCATAAAGGAACAAGATCTTTGCAGGGCAGAGTATTCTTACTCGGGATTTTATGACTTGGAGATTTCTGAATATGTGACTCCCCAGTCTCTCCTTGCCTAAAGTGTCTCCTCAGAGGAATCTGAAATAAGTCTAATAGGTATCCTCTCTCTGTTACGTTTCCTTTCTTTAGTCAGTTTCATATATCTTGAACTCTTGGAAGTTTTATAATTATGTGCCTTGCTGTGGTTTTCATTTATTCAGGTAGTTTGGTGTTCTTCTGGCTTCTTCTTTTTTTTTTTTAATATAAACAATTTTATTTTGTTCTTTGGGTTACAACCTCTCTGTTATATATTTTTCCCCCTCCCTCCTCCCTTCGGTGCTCCCTCCATTCTCTCACACCCCACTCTTTGTTATTTATTAGCTGTGCTGAGTCCATTAGTCTCTTTCCTATGTTAGTGTCTTTTCTCTGGGTGAGGGACTGCGTTGTTGGGTCCAGGCGATCCTTGCTGTTAGATTTTCAGTCTTAAGTTTGCCTTGGGTGGCCAGGTTATATTCATTTGTGATCTGTCCATGGTTTTTTGCTGCAGGCCATCCTTTCCAGTCCAATCCCATCTCCTGCTTTGCTGCTTTTCCTTATGGCTCTGGTGTTGGGCGTTGGGGATCTTGCCTCCTGCCAGTGTTGGTCAAGAAATTTCTCTGAGTTCAGGCTTTGAGACTAGGTCTCGCTCTTTTTGCCCGTGGAACCGCAGGCTCTCGTTGCCCAGAGTACAACAGACTCAAGCAATTCCCAGTTAGCCGGGATTACAGGCGCGCGCCATCACGCCCAGCTATTGTTTGGAACTAGGTCTTGCTACGGGCCCCAGGCAGCACTTGAACCGCGATCCCTAGCCCCGGCCACTTCATAGGCTGAAGCTTACAGGCACGAGTCCCGGTACCCGGCCCATGAGTTCAGGCTTCTGGGACTGGCCTTTGAAGGTTATCTCCTCTGCTTCCTTTTGCAGTTTTGGTGTGGGGCCCATTATCCCCTCTTTGGTCATCCTCTCCTCTCCCTTAATGAGGGGAGAGTATGTTGCTCTCCTTGAATATCATCTCCAAATTAAAGTCCCGAGTTTTGGCCCACACAGTGTAGAAGTGCGCCTGGTGACATCATCTCTATGGTTGTTTTTCTGGTCTTACTTATACTGGTTCACTTGGTTGTCCATCTGCTGTTTCCAGCTCCGGTCTGTGGGCTGGACTTTTGCTTGGTCCCTCACTCGTTCTATGTTGGGGTTGCTGTTGCACCTATTCTGGTTGCTCTGAAGTTTAGCTGGAGTAAGAAGTAAGAGAGATGGAGGACCCCCACACACACCCCACCCTCCCCAGCTGCGGAAGGTCCCAGCACGGGGGTGGGCCAACCCGGGGACCGCTCACCCATCCATGCGTCTCTTCTGGCTTCTTGTATAACTATTTTCATTTCTTTCTTCAGGTTTGGGTGGGAAGTTCTCCATTATTTCCTTAAATAGCTTTTCAGTTCTTATGACTCTTCTCCTTCTGGGATTCCAATGATTCTTATATTTCCTTTCTGATAGATCTCTTGAGTTTTTCTTCTGTCTTCTTCTTTTGCATTTCTTCTATTTCATTGTTGGTCCTTTTTATTTTGTTGTCTTCTAGAGTATCGATTCATTCTTACATGCCATCATGTTTTCATGGCTGGTTCCTGCATTTTTGAGCTCCTCTGTTGCTCTTTTTATATCCTGGATCTCTTTCTGTACCTTTTTTCTTAAGGATTTAATCACATTCTTCTTTCATCAGTTATGTTACTCTTATCGAGGTATTCCTTTTTTATATTTTTCTACATCTTCCCTTAACTCTATGAATGTCAAGCAATTACTCATCTCTGTTGAACAATGCAAAGAACTTTAAGTGAATATGAATTTATAAAGATTTTCACTAATATCTAGGTTGTTTGGATATATTTGGAATGTAGTTTAAAAATCTGTTTCAAAAATAAACAGGTTTTGCAAAAACCTCTTTATATAAGATATTTACTTTAATTTTTCTTAAGATAAAAATATAAGTGAAGAGCTAGGGAAAATTGACAATGAGTGGAACAAGAATACAAATTCAGTTTAGACTAGACTCTTGCTACTGTAGTATTATTAGTTATCCACATTATATTACTTTAATGAAAAGTAAACATACAGGGAGAAAAAACTATAAAAACTGTGTCAGCAAGAAAAGAGTATAAACACATTGTTCCTTTAGCTTTATAAACCCAAAAATGCAGACAGTTCTACAATCCTGAGAATACCTTATAGAAAGACAAATATATTAATTTGTTGGCTGAGGTAAAATTAGACATTAAAGATTGGTTGACTTTGGTAAAGACACTTAGATAAAGGGAGGGGTGATGAAAATCACTCCCAGGAACAAAAAGCAATTTAAATAGTGTCTAAAATTCTCAAAAAGTAGTAAGTTCTAAATGCTAGCATAGAGCTTCTATAGTTCATAGAAACCTACAGCATGTGAGAATGACTTTGCTCTGATCAGTTCTCTATATAGAGTATGAACTACAATCTCAGAAACTAATTGAGGGCTCTTTTTCAAGCAATAATGAAGCAAAGTAGTTAATGTACAAAGGTCAACACTTCTTAAGTAACTAATGGAAAAAACAAAAGAACAATATGTAATAAGGAATTATTTGCTTAAAATGGAATTAAGATGTTTATATGCTTGTTATAGTCAAAATCCCACAAAAAGCTTCTAAGTGTATATTCAATATTTAGTGTATATACTAGTATTCTGGAAGATAGGGTCACTTTTTGTCAGTCTCACAGAAGTCCCAGGCACACGCAAAAAAGACATGAAGTACTAATCTGCATCTATTCTTTACAACATAAACACACAGAGAGATGGATTAATTAACAACCATTAGAAGACAGAGGTAGTTCACCCAGAAAATAAGGAAACATATTTCACTAAGATAAAACATTTTGGCAAAAGATGCCATATAGGTTAAAGGAAAATAATCACATAAAGTCAGGGCTTGTATTTATAGAATATAAGGGAGCGCTTTAACTTACTATGAAAATTAATAGAAAATGGGGTAAATTACATGAATTAACTCATAAAATAGCAAATTCACTCACCAATAAACATTCAAAAACTGCTCAACTTTATCAGTAATCAAGAAAACACAAATTAAAGTAAGTAATACAAATTGTTATTTCATATAAAAGCAAACTCAATTGGTGAATAATCATTTGAAGCTACTCAAACATCTGATTTTATTTTCCCTCAGGAAGGACTTCTTTTCTGATTTTTTTGCAGTGCAGTTCTACCGGTGATTATTTTATATTCTATATGATTATTTTATATATGTATTTTAATCTTCATTCATAAACATTCTCATTTAAAATTATGAGGCTTTCACAATTTAAAGATGTTGCTCTACTGATTTTCTTATGAGAAGGTGATAAAATCTTGGTTCTCATATAATGCAGTAGTTTTCTCATGATATTTTCAATATTTGTTTTCAATCTATGGTTTTAAAAAGTTGCATTATGATATAGGCAAGAACAGCCTTCTCCATGTCTTGTTATTATCTTTGTTCCCCTCATTTTCAAAATTTATACATCATTCAATATTTGTTGAATTCACTTGGGAACAAAAATTAAGTTATCCTTAAGTTTGATAGAATTGAGGGAGAATCTGGAATCACAAGGTAACACAACCAATCCAAGACAGAGCTTTTTGGTTTTTTGTTTGTTTTTTGAGTCTCAAGTTTTATCATTCAAGTTTAGGCTAATCTGGCACACAAGAATATTAATGATTATTAATTTCTAAGCAATTCTTTGAGTACACACTTATTTTTCAAAATGCTTTATATTCTGGCTTTATATCCCTTCAGAAATGCTACTATAATTCCATCAGGATTCACCAAGAGAATTTTCAAAAACTTCTCATAAATACCTCACTGAAAAAGCCCAACAACCTCTGGTCAACTTTGGTTATAGTTGGAAAAATTGGCTTATGATGATTTATTAAGATAATAAAGTGAAATTACATGAATATATAGGAACGATTACATTTTGGTTAAGCAAGGATTCTCAAGGCATAAGCTTCACATTGATTTAATTCTTGAGCAGAAAATATTTTTGGTATCTGGTGAGGAGCAACAAGGAAGCTCTGGAAGCCCACGTGATAGTGGAAAGGAAAAATGGAAGCCGACACAGAAAGGAAATGCCAAAGGAAATGTAAGCGAAGTGAAGGAATCTGAGCTTAGTTTCAAAGAAGGTGAATATATAAAGGTGAATATCCCAGAGTCAGTTTTCAGTCACAGTACTACTTAATTACATTTTACATTGATTGCAATACTATTGAGCACCTTAAAGTTAAAAATGGTAAGATACATTTTTAACTTGACTGTATATGAATAATCACAACATGCAGAGTATGACAATACTCCCAAAGCTATATTCATCTACCACAAGTCCCTAACGTATAAATTGTCTGGTAGACAGTTCCAAGTAACATTTAGCAGTCAATCAAATAGGGCTTTAAGTAGGACTGTGCTATTAAATATAAATAAGAATTTAAAAATTCTCTTATTCCCTAGTTTCTTCATATCCCTTTGTGATCTGTCCTTCATTTCACTCCCTCCTCCATTCTTCTCATCCTGCCCCCTAGGCAACAATGAACCTACCTTCTATACTACATAGTGGTTTGCATATTGTAACATTTTATATAACAGAATTTTACAATTAAGTATACATTTTTGCCTAGCAGTCCTCACTCAGTGTAATGATTAAGACAATGGTCCATGACACTGCATTTTATCAGTAATTTAGTTCATTACAGATGAGCAGTGCTATGTTGCATGACTAGCCCATCTTTAATATTCACATACAGATGAAGAGTTGTTTATGTCCATATTCTGACTCTATAGTTGAAGCTGCTAAATACGTACATCTAAGTCTCTGTGTAGAGACATATTTTTGTTTCTCTCAGGAAATATTTAGGGAAAAGCAGTCTATTCATATGGTAATTGCATGCTATACAAGAAAAATTTTCAAGAACATTTTCTTCGAAATGCATTTCCTAAAAATTTCCAAGTTGTTTTCATTTTTGTTACATAATTTTTATATTCCTACCAGCAATATATAAAGAATTCTAATTGTTCCACATACTCAGTCTTTTGTATTTCAATGACTCTAATAAGTGTAGTGTTATATCTTGTTTTTTTTCCCTGATAAAAACGTTGAGCACCTTCTCATATGCTTATTGATTCCATACATAGGTTCACAGATATATACTTACATACATGTATGTACATGTACATATACATACATATATATATACAAATATATACTATGTGGTGAAATGTCTGTTTAACTTTCTACTCCATTATTTGTCTTTATGTTATTTTACTTATTGGTCTTTTACATATCGGGTAGGAAGAATCGCGTAAGTAGTTTGGGTTAGCAGTTTGATAAATATATGACAAGTACTTTCGCCACATGCCTGATTTTTTATTATCTTAATCTGTATACAAATGAATCTCCAGCTAGGAATTCTTTTAGCAATGCTTTGTGGATTTTCAGTAAAGAAGTCCTGAATATTTTTGATTATTTATGTTTTGTACATCCAGTGAAAATGGAATTTCATTCCATTACGTCACTGTTTACTGCTAGGAATAAAAATTTTGTTTTTGATTTTGTTCACATTAATCTTGTCCCCTGCTACTCTGGTAAGTTTATTAGTTTCTTAAATTCCTTGAGGATTTTATAGAAATCATCATATACAAATAAGGACAGTTTTACTTTTTATCTTTTTCTTTTATTTGGTTTATTGCAATGGCTAGACTTTCAATATGATATAGTTCGGAAAAGGACTTTTTCCAAATAGGAATGGGAAACAAATCATTGCTTTTCCACTAAGTATCTTTCCAATAAGTATGACTTTTTGGTTTCTCATGTGTACTTCATCAGTTTTAAAGCATTCTCTAGTAATTTGCTAAGAAATGTTATATCAAATGGGAACTAAATTTTGCCAAATATTTTACCTGAATCTATTGAAACTATGATTTTCTCTTTTGTTAATATGGTAGGTTATGCTAATTTTGTGAATTAAATCACATCTGCATTTCTAACATGAATTCAACCTCTGTCATAACTTTTTCTTATACTTGATTTGCTAATATTTAAGACCTTTTGTATCTTTTTTCAGTCATGATTTTGATTTATAACTTTTTTGCTACTCTTTCAGAACCTAGTATTAGCTTTATGTTGGATTCATAAAACTGGGCCAGAGGAGGCTTCATTCTCTCCATAGTTAAGGAAAAAATGTAGGACATGTGATAACCTATTCCCTCATTCCTGATGCTAATGATTTTTGCATGTTTTTACATTTCCACTCATGGTGGATCTTTATTAGTTTGTTTTACTTTTGATTTATCTTGTTCTTATTCCTTTCTTAGCTTAACAAAGTGAAACCTAGGTGGATGATTTAAGATCTTTCTACTCTGGTAATATGAGTATATAAAACTATTTTTCTCTCTAAACACTAAATCTATATCCACTTTAATGTTATTAAACCAAAGTATTTCCTGATTTCCAAGCAATTTTAACTTTGATACATAATTTAGAAAAATGGTGCCATATATTCGGATATTTGTAGTACCGCAGTTAATTTATTATTGATTTCTAATAAATTATTGTTTTGATCATATAATACTTTGATTTCAATCTTTTAAAATATGACACCATGTACAACTGGAGAAAAAAAATGTGCTTATCTCTGTGAAGTTGATGGTTATATTGAAGTATAGTGCTGTGCCTATATTTTATATCTCTATTTTTATGTAGTTGTTAATAGTTGAAAAGGATTTTATAAAAACTTCCTTGAAGTCACTATTTTCCCATCTTTGTCTCCAATAATGTTTTTGTTTTCATTATTTTTTATTAATCACCAAGAGTTGGCAAAATTGTCCACTGTCATTGTAAAATTATTTTTCCTTAGTTTAATCAATTTTTTCATGTGCCTCTTTATTGGTGATAATGCATTTTTCTGTATGTCTATATTATCTGATACTAATGTAACCAAGCTCAGCTTTCTTACACTATTTATGTGGCATAATTTTTTCTTGTAAATTCATTTTCCTGTATATTCTGCTTCTTTGTCTTTCAAGTATTTCTCCTTCAGCCAATATATAGCAAAGTCTTGATTTTTTTCCATCACTCTATAAATCTATCTTTTTTAAATTGGGTAGTTAGACTATAGGTCAGCAAACTTTTCTACAAAGGGTCAAATAGTAATTACATGAGGCTTTGTGAATCATATATTCTGTTGTTGATACTTAATTCTGTAGCTATAGAATGACAACAACCTCAGACACTATGCAAAAAATACTATGGCCAAATTTGGTCTACAGCCTTAGTTTACTGACTCCTAGTTTAACTCCTAGGTAAGATCTTCAGCATTTTATGTAATTAGACAGGAACAGTTCTAACATTTTATTGTCTTGTATTCTGTTTCTATTCTCTTTTTTATAACTTAGTTACCATTTCCCAACAGCTTGGATTAAGTGAATATCTGTTAGTATTTCACTTCCTCTACTAGTTTTTTGTATTCCTCTCTGTATTTTTGTAATTTTTAAATTAATTCTCAGAGATCATAATATATGGGTTACATCGAATTTATTTTCAGTTCTCTTAGTTGTATTGTACCACATTATATGACATGCAGAAATCTGAGATCCATATACGTTCCTTTAGCTTATCCCCAACTAGTCTAAGAGTTATAGTTCTCTTGTAATTAACTCTCCAAAACTGAAACCTTAGTAGCAAAGCTATCCATTCTGCATTTCCATTCCATATAATATATGTGTATATATACATATATTAAATATATGTATATGTATACATATGTGTATGTATACAATATGCATGTATACAGATGTGTGTACACATGCCATATATATAGATATGTGCATGTGTGTGTATACATATATAACTATGGAATATAGCATGTATATGTATATATAAATATGTATGTATGTGTATTTATATACACACAAAAAAACACACATGCTTTTAAGGTTTACAAATAAAGAACAAAAATAATGAAAAAAAATAAAAGGTTTACAAGGTAACGAGCTTTGATATAGTATTATTTTCGTTAGTCCTGAAAATTTTCTTTTACCATTTCTTGTAGAGCAGAAATGTTGGTGAAAGATTCTCTAATTTTTCTTGATAAGAAACAGGTTTTTTTCACTTTGACAATTCTTTTCCACTAGCAATTTGAAAATAAAAAGTCAATGTCTTTTGTCCTCTGGGTTGACTTTTATTTTTCTTTCTAATTAAGGTAACATTGCTTTACAACTGTATATATTTTAAGAGTACAAGTTCACACCTCCTCAAACGAATGTTATCACACCAAACATACTACAAAAACACTAGTAACTACTGCCAGTACACTGAACTTCCTCCCCTCTTTGCTCTTTGTGCCCTATCCAGTAATTTAATTATATAGTCAGATTACAAGGTTTGGTTTTGTTTATTCTTGTTTTCTTACATTCCACAAGAATCATGCTATCTTCTACATTTCAATCATCAGTATTTATCTTTCCCTTTCTGACTTATTCAATGGCATAATCCCCTCTGATTCCATGCACGTTGTTCAAAAAGGCAAAATATCTTATATATTATAGTTAAATGGTGCTCTATTTTATACGTACATATCAAATCACCTTTATCCACCACTCATCTTAAAGGTTATTGTGATAACTTGACAATTTAAATAGTGCTGCAATAAACTAGGAGTGCATATAATCCTTTGCTTTTATATTTGTTGTATACCTAGGAGTAGAATTCCTGGATCACATGGGAAATCTATTTTTAATGTTTTACAAAACTTCCATACTGTGTTCCATAGGGATTGAATCAGTTTACATTCTCACCAATATCATTCATGAATTCTTTTCTTTCCATGTTCTCATGGATATTTGTAGTTTCTGGGCTATTTGATATGGGTCATTTTCATAGGTATGAGGTGGCATATCATTGTGTCTTGATTTTCATTTCTCTGATGCTAAGCAACGATTCAAAATTTTTAATTTTCCTGCTGACTACTATATTGTCTTCATTGAAGAAGTATCTATTTAGTTCTTCTGCCCATTTTTCTATTGTGGATTTTGGATACTAACCCCCAGTTGAATGTCTGACATGCAAATATTTTTGCACATTAGATTTGGGTATTCAGAGTCCTTTTTGTAGTTACATATATATTTCACAATGCCTGCTCTATTTCTAGAAGAGTGCCATTAGGATTTTGACAGAGACTGCATGAAAATATGTAAATTACTTTGGGTAAAATCATCATTATCTTAGTTCTAGTATTCCATGATCAAAGAATATTCCTTTATGATTTCTATTTTAAGAAAATTTTACAGTTTAAACATGAACTTTCACCTCCTTTGCTAAGTTTATTCCAAGGTGTTTCTTTTTGATGCTCTAGTATTAGGAATATTTTCTTGATTTCTTTCCCTTCTAGTTTGTTTGTATATTAAACGGCAACAAACTTTTTACATTATGGAGCCTGTTACTTTAATCATCGAAATTTTCTATATATAATATCATGTACTCTCAAATGAGTTTGCTTCTTTTCCAGCTGGAATTCTACTCATTTTTTTATTTTTGCCTATCTACTCTGAGGACTTAAAATACTTTGTTAAATAATAGTGGTAAAAGTGAACATTTTTGTCCAGGATAAGTGGTTATTTTTATCTTATGGAAAATACAAATCTATTTTTGAGGAAAAACTTTCAGCTTTCCTCTATTGAATATATTAGATGTACATCTGCCATATATGTTCTTACTTATGTCAAGGACTGGTCCTTATATACTCATTTTATCCAGGTTTTATAGTAATCATAAATAATAAATATCATAAATAAATCATAAGTCATAAAATTATAAATAATTATCATAAATGCTAAATCAGCCAAATGTATTCTCTGCATCTGACATGTTCCTAGGATTTTATCTTTCCTTTTGTTGATGAAACTTATTAAAGTGCTGTTTCCTTATTTTGAACAATCTCTGTCTTCTTAGAATAGAACATGTTCATTATGTATAATAATTTTAATTATAAATTTGGTTTGCAAATATTTGTTGAGGATTACTGTATCTATGTAATAAGGAATATTGACTTTTATTTTTCATTTCCTGATCTGCTTTAGCTATCAATGTAATGTTGGCTTTATCTGTTGGAAGCATTGTTAGAAGTATTCACTCTTTTTTTAAGAGTTCAGAAAGAACTAGTTATTCGTTTGTCTTCAAATGATTGGTGAAATCACGAGTGAAGCTTTTAGTTCCTCGGTTTTTGTTTTGTGGAAGATTGTGGATTACACTTTCAATCTCCGTATCTGTAACTAGTCTGTTTAGGTTTTCTATTTCCTCCTGATTCAGTTTCAAAGGTTATATGATTTTGAGAATTCAACCACTTGTTCTAGGCTACTCAATTTATTGCATAAAGACGGTCATAGTAGTTGCTTATATAACTTTGAATTTCTGGGGTATCAGTTATAATTTCTTCTTTTGATCCTGTGGGTTTTAATAATAAATCTGCAATCACTCAAATTATTGTAAATCCATATAGAATGTGCTTTTTCTTATAACTCCTTTGAAGACTATTACAAAAACGTACCTTTATAGCTTTCACCATTTTAATCACAGTGCATTCAAACCACAGTTTCTTTTGAGTTTATCCCCAAAGAAAAACATTCTTGGCTAGATTAATTGAACTTGAATATGTAAAAACCTACTTCTTTCTCCAAATTTGGACCAGTTTTTGCAATTATTATTTCAATTTTTCTGGTCCATTATCTTTCTTCTGTCCTTCTAAATCTCCAATAACATACATATTAGACATTTTGCTCACAGGCACCAAGGTGCTGATCTTTTTAATGTATTTTCTCTGTTATCAAATTTAATAATTCATATTGATCCAAGATCAAATTCAGTGATTCTCCCTTCTGTCATATCTGGACCTTCACTAAGCCCATACAATATCTTTGCTTTTTTCCCCCCTCAGGTATTATTTTCAATTTTGATGCTCCATTTTTTTCCTTTTATATCTGTATTTTTCCACTGAGAATTCTCACTTTCTCACTCAATTTGATTTCCTTTTCACCTTATGAAATATTGATGACACCTGCTTTAAAGTCTCCTGGTAATTCAACAATTTTCAAATAAGTCAGGAGCATTTATTTATGTTGTAGAAAATTGCTGGTTTTGCTTTATTTTATAGAATATATATAGAAATAATCACTAGGATGGATTGGTTGAGATGAGTTACCACTATGCTAGGACTTATTCTCTTATCCTTTGTATTTTAACAACGTTTGTGATAAAGTATATTAAAAAGGTGAATCGTTCCCAACAATATTTTAGAGCTGTCATCCAAAAGTGCCATAAATTGGGCAGCTTGAACAAAAACTTATTGAATCACAGTTTTGGAGTTTACAGTCTCTAATGAAGTTATCACAGGGCCATCTCCCCTATGAGATTCTGAACAGAATTTTTGTCTCTCAACTTAGCTTCTGGTGGTATCCAGCAATTACTGTATTACTGGGTTTATAGCTAGATTAGTCCAATCTCTGTTATATCTTCACAAACCAATTTGTGTCTTCACGTCTTCTCTTTGTGTATCTTTCTTACACTAGTCACACTGAATTGAGCACACACATGGTCTCATTTTAACTTGATTACTTCTGTAACAATGATATTATCAGACAGTTACAAACTGAAATAATGGGGAGGACTTCAAACTATCTTTTAGAAAGAATGTAGTTCAAGCTGTAACAGTTACCTTCCTCTTGGAAATGTTTTTTCAGCAACTACTGGCAATATTCCACGAATATTTTAAGAGAGGGAAGATGATTTCATAAGTATTCTCTTCTATATTATTATGAATCAAATAGAATGGTAAACAGCCATTAAACTTGAATAGTTAATATTTTCAAAAGTATTTAATACTATTATGAAACAAATGACTTTTATAATGGAGGATATGCTTTTAGCTTTTAAAGATGGTGTTCATTTAATGTAGGTACCCTATCATAATTTAAATTACATGCAGTTTAATACTAAGGCCATCATGAATAACTGTCATTCCAATCTTTTTATAAATAAATACAGAAATAAATACAGAAATGTACAAAATAGAAGGTCAGAAGAGGAAAAGTGAAGATAAAAAGGGAGACAAAACCAATAATGAATATATTCTCTATAATTATGGAATCACATTTGAATCAATTTTATAAAACAAGCTTGTAGTCAGTAATGGTGGGATAAACTTAGTTTTATCAATATTGATCTGTCACAGCAAATAATACTCTAAAAGTAATGTGTTAAAACTACAACTTCAAACAGTATTCATATTGACAATCCATATACTATAGTCTGCTTGAAGACTCAAACAATTTTATGAAATTAATAATTGCAAAAGCTAAATACACAACTGTAAAACTTCAGAATACAACACACTTGGCATATTTCAACGACATAAGATTAATAAAATGTCTTTGTAAACAGTAAACAAATATTTTTAAAAAGTAAACAAAGCTTTTTTTTAATCACACAAGAAAAAGCAAAAAATTTTCAAGTGATAGATTATTGAGTTTTACATTTGATCACACATCAGCACTCTTTAAGTTTGATTCTTGAGCTTTTAAAAAACTTATGTCCATAACTGATTTTATTACATCAGTGAAAAGATGCATTGATACTGTCACTACAACACTTTCAGAAGAGTTTAAATTACAAAACTTGAGTGCTTCAAACCAATGCTTAATCTAACATTTTGATCTTGGTGGTCCTAATAAAAATACTTTAGGACACTTAGTAGGAAGGAAATCCTTCAACAAATTAAATACCAATTGTTCTTAAATTACAATATTTTAAATTTCTTTTCCTAAGTCAAGTGGTACTAACCTGAGGATTTGAGCATTTTATCTCAAGTGACTCTAGGTCAACATGGAGACAAACAACAAATGAATGCCTTGTATCAGGTCCCGTAGCAAGTAGTTTCTGAGATGTAACTGCTAGAGTAGAAGTACAACCCATAGGTTCCACTAGGTAAAGTGTCACTTGTTTTCCAAAAAGTGTATACATGCTGAAATGATACAAGCTGACAGTCCAAGGAAAAGCATCACCTAATAGCAAGGACAATGGGGGTAGAAAAGCACATATATACAAATATATAGTTAGTTGTCACTTGATAGCAAGTTGTTGTCTATAAGTAAAATATGAAACATTTACTATAACAAAATTAAAAAGCAAATATTTTATTCCAGAGATCAGTATGCTGAAAAATTAGGAACAACCTAAAATTTACCATTCAAAGGTGTTTGACTCTATTATAACATACTGCTGTATCAATAATGTAGTGCATTATAGGATATACAAAAACAGAAAATAAAGAAATGATAATAATAAGCTGGACATGGTGGCATGTGCCTGTAATCCCAGCTACCTGGGAGGCTGAGTTTACGGATCAATTGAGTCCACAGGTTTGGGACTACCCCTGGCAATATATTGAGACCTAGTCTCAAAAAAAAAAAAAAAGGAAAGAAAGAAAGAAAAGAAAAAAGAAATGATAAAAAATATAAAGAGCAAAGAGAAAATGCAAATATAAATTCAAACTTTATTCTATCGCTCTCTTCCCTGACCTGGTGACTCTACAAATCTTGGAAAATGTGTATATTAGAAACCATTGACATGTGGAGTTAGGACTTCAAAGGCTATAAATTGACTATAGGCAAGTGAGACGGAAAGTATAAACAATCTGGTACAGTAAGTTTGAGTATCTGCACCAGTAATACGAGGGTACTTATTTAAAATAAAGATTTCTGGTTTTTATTTATTCAGTCTCTGGTACTAAGATTTAGAATATCTACCTAAGGATCTTGCCTCATGTATGCATTACTTTAGAATAAACTGTATTTGATTAAAAAATAGGCATTCATAAATCTTAGGGTTAAGAGAAAATCACTTTCCTTCTTCACTATCCTACGATCAGAAATTGAGATTTATGATACAAAACCATTTTAATTATTACTGTAACTATAAAATATTTTGAGAAATAATTTCTAAATATATACTCACAAAAGTTATAAACATTATTAGATGTGGAAAATAAGTTCTTGTCTTGAATTTTTTACTTTGCACATATATTAGCACTTATCAATACAGACAGAATAAAACAGACTTTTTAAGTAGTTTGACTATTTTAAATCAACCAAAATATTTATTTTCTAATTAAAGAGATAGCAATATTTCACTTTAGATAACTCAAAATATAATACACAAAGAAGAAAAAAGCAATTACTATTGCTTTATTTTCTTTTTTCGTTTGCTCTATAGAAATGGACATGCTCACAAATTTAGAATCAAGATCACATTTGTTCTATGATTTTTAGTGATAAAAAAATACCAAATGAATTGCTAGGAGGGGTGAATGATGTGTGTGTATAAACACATTTAAAAGGAGTCTAAACATGCTTTTGAATTGTGACACTAAGTAGATGCTAAAGGGTAGGTTCTCATAAGTTTGACATTCCAAATGTATTGACCAAATATAGTTATAAAATCAAACTTGAAAATTGAGACCTGGACAATATAATAAATCTAACTACATAGTAGTCCACAATAACTTGACTGGAAACAATGAAAACTGCATATAATATGTGGTCAGCACTGTGGTACTCTGCCTGTCTTAAGACTTAAAATATTTTGCCCCCAAGAAAGAAACAAACTTTAAATCATCTGTAACTAATTTTGAAATTATTTTAAAACCAACATAAAGTTCCATGCTATTTACAAAATAAAGACTTTGCCAAATTTGTCTTAAAATATTTTGGAGTGAATTCAGATTACATATTTTATAAGTGGTAGTGAGCTATATATAGTTTTTCAAATTTTATGTTAGTCAAGAAATGCTAAATGGTGGTTATGCTAGCTAAACAGCACCACATTGAAATTAGTTACATTTTTTTAAATCCCAAAATATGTTGGTGCTATCTCAGATAAATGTTTCTGCTGCTGCTGCTTTGAAATCAGACCAATGAATTGAATAGGGTACAGTATCGTATTCTAAGTACCAAGAAGAACCTTGTAAGGTAGAGCTTTATGTCCATTTACTTAGGACACAGGTTGTGTTTTAAAAAGTATATACTGCCTAGATGAGATTTAACACGTAATGAGACATAGGGAGGAGAAGGGATCAATGAATGCACAATTGTGACAAATCAATAAAATGAATTTAAAAAAATAAAGAAACAACTGTTACTGTGTCATAAAAAAAATGTAATGAGACAAAATTTCAAAATTATTTAAAAATTACCAAAACACAAGTGAATAACTATGTATTTTCTTTACACACATATACATATGCACATATATCGATACAAACCAAAGTAAAAGTAGCTTATATATTTATATCACTGATAATATAGTGTCTGGGACTTCCTAAAATATGTTCGAATATCCAAGATAGTCCAGAACCACATACTATTCAAACCTTCAAGATTAGTATTTTCACTTTTACTGGAAAGTTATAATGTTGTAACTTAAGTCTTTTAGAGATACTGTTGCTGACAAAATTCAGAAATTAGCAAACAAACTGTATAAAAAATAAGAAAAAAATAAAAGCAAAGCAAAAGACTTGAGATTTCTACTTGTGGACTATATATCACCAGCAACATCATAATAACACAACTATCAAGACAAAAAAAAAAAAAAAACACTAATATAATTCAGATGAAATGATGTGAAAGAGAGTAAATATGATAGCGCTTAGGGACAAAATGAACAAATAAACAATTGGTGAGAATGCTACACCCATCAGCAAAAGAATTGTTCTCAGTAGATACTATTACTGTATAAAAAATATACACAGTGCGTGGATTTGATTACATTGTATCACATGTTGATGATTTTGTATACAACACTAGAAATAGAGGATAAAGAACTATTTAAATAACACATAAAAACATTCTAATTATATTTGTTATTTGGGTTAGTGGACAGTAACTACATAGACTCACATACATAACAAATTTATAATCTTGAATATAAGAGCGCTTTTCTAAAAATGCTCTACTATATTACAGGAAGAAATACATGTATACATGTATTTCTAAACATCAATGAAGCAAGTGAAGAAAGAAAAGTTAGTATCTGTAAGTTTGTAAACCTCAATGAATAGATCATAGCTTGAAGTATAGATAGAGCCAAGAATGGCACAGGAGCTATAAATATAGACAACCTATATATTTAAGTAAAAAATAGAGGAAAAGGAATCAAAGAAGATATTCAAAAGAAATGGTCAGTAACCATAGGAAGCAATTAAAGAGGGTGTTTATCCAGAAGTAATTGAAAATTTCAAAGAGGAATAAACCAGTAACGTCAAGGATTAAACAGTTTCCATCAGAATTTCACAACTAATATGTTTGTTTTTCCAATTTATTAAGAAATCTTAGCATTTTCATCTGCCAACAAGAGGTTAAATAAAGAGGTAGTGATGGATCAAATTATTGAAAAACACAGTGCACTACCGAATACAGTGCCTATTCAACAAATGTTTCAGTAAGGAAAAAAGAAAAAAAGAAGGAAGGAGAGGGAAATGAAATGAAATGAAATGAAATGAAATGAAATGAAATGAAATGGAGTATAAATGGCTCAGTCCTAACCATCTGCAGCACACTACAGAGAGTTGCCAGTAAGGTAAACTGATTTGTTCAACAATATGCACTGAGTGGAAAAACAGTATGCTGCATGCCCGATGTTATTCTAGGATATAGAAACAGGTTGGTGAATGTTATTAATGTACAGTTCTCATGTAGTTTGCCTTCTAGTTGTGTAAAGAAAGACAATAAGCTAATTGATAAATAGTACTCTCTTAGACAATCTGAATATCAATTAAGCATGGTAACAGAACAGATGATGGTGATTTCAAAATAGCATAATGTAGCAAACCTCTCTGATAAAATGATTATTTTGCAGAGCTATGGATGAGGTTATCTGGAATAAAAATGTTCCAAGAAAAGAATAATACATGCAGTGGTCCTGCTGTAGGGTAGGTGTTTGGATGGGAAGTGGTTGATGATTTTATTAAAAGTAATAAAGAGCTTGTATGCTGATTAGAGAAGATGATTAGGTTGAACATTGAGGAAAGTGGCAATAGTTTGTAATGGCTATTGAAATTTGGGATAACAAAAGATCCCAATGGCTAAAGCAATCCTGATTTAAAAAAAAAAAAAGAGCTAGAGAAAGAAAGGAGGTATCATACTATCTACAAACATTAAAAATACAAATTATAGGGTACTAGAATAAAAATGGATACAGGTTACTGAAACATACTTGAGAGACCAGAAATAAACCAACACTATAAGAAGAGTGTAAGAACACACTTCTAAAATGTTGAATATTTAAAATGTCAAACATATAAAGAAAGAGGATGTATATCCATTCCAAAGGAAGAAGATGCTGTGAGTAAAAATGGTCTCTGACTGTCCACATATGTTGTAAGTACTCTTAACAAAAGACAAAAATGCACAATCATGTATTCAAAGACCTGAATAAATTAATTTTTTAATTAAGAGGGAAGTATAATAACAACATATAATCTCAAAAGGCAATGGAATCATAAAATAGGAAACATGAACCAAATCAAACTTAAAGTGGAAAAGAACAATGAGCAAAAGAAAATTTTAAGAGGTCAATAACACACTGAATGATAGCATAAAACATACCAATGAACCTGAAAACAGTTATATATATACAAGTTATCCAAATTAAAAAATGAAAAGAGAAAATATGGCAAAAAATAGACCCTCAGAGACTCAAAGAACAGCACATCACATATACTGACACAAATTGAACAGATAGCCTATAGAAAAGAAGAGAAAAGGGAACAGAAAGATATTTTAAGAAACAATGACTTAAAACCCCAAATTAACAAGTAACATTTACGCATCCAGTTAGTTTCATCAAGTTCAAAAATGATGAATACTAAAAAAGGTATATGTAGATAACATTACTGAAATTATTGAAAGCTAAAGAAGAAACAAATTCCAAAAGCAACAAAGAAAAATAACTCATCACAAACACTTGAAAATTTATGTTTTAATGTTGACTATTATAAATATTGACTGAAATAATGTTTAGTAACAATAAAAACCACAAAATACACGCAATGGAAAAACTGTCAACCAAGAATATTACATACAGAAAACCTGTATTTCAACTATTAAGGTAAATAAGAACATTCTCAGATAAAGAAGGGGTGGAGACTGGGAGAAAAGCTGCCTTATGAGAAACACTATGAGGGTGGGGGGATCACTTGGACAACAATTCTAACACTGAGAAGAAAAGAAGACCACTGGATATGATCAATACACAGGTTAATATGAAAGACTCTATAAATGTATTATTTCTCATTTCTTTGATTGTGTAAGGAAATAAAATTATTTGGTTTACAATACAAAGAAATGTAACTTATATGTGCAATAAAGACTTACTTGTCTGTAATTTAAGGAAAAAGAATACTACAGAAAAAAGTACACATCTAAACAAAGCAAAGTAGTAATGCAGATTTTTAATAATCTCTTACTTTCAGCTGAAATGCATTAAAATAAAGTCCACACATAATGCTAATAATAACACTGTAAAAGAAAAAAAAGAACAGAAAATTTTGAAAAACATTATTAATTTACACAGAATGAATTAAAACCAATTACAAATGAATATTAGAGACATATGTTGATATGTTTGACATACACAATATTAAAGGAATAACAAACATTGGGAAGATATAAAATATTAATAGTCATCAAGAATGGCATTTTCTGTTACAAATGTTCCTTGCTTTTCACATTTCTTTCAATGAGATTATCAAATTAAGTGAAGTAAGAGAAAGAGAAATGCCATATTTCACTTACATGTAGGATTTAAAGAAGTCAAATTCATAAAATGAGAGTAGAAAGGTGGTCGGTTATTAGAAGAGTGATGGGAGAACAGGGGAGATGATATGAAAAAGAACAGATATGCATATAATAGTTCTGTAAATCTAAGTAAACACTTATTTGACCAACAATATTGCATTGCATACTTCAAAGTTCTATGCTAAATGTTCTCACTTCAAAATAGAAATAATAACTATATGACCTGAGATAACTATAAGCTACTTCTGCAGTGGCAATCACATTTTAAAATAAAAATTTATCAAATCAACAAACTATAAACCTTAAATAAATAGTTAACATTACATGAGAACTATCTCTTTCTCTTAATAAGACTATCTCATCAGACGGATAGATTGTTAGAAAGATACAGTTTCCCAAAATTAAACAAAGAAGATATAGAGAACCTAAACAAACCAATCACAAGCACTGAAATTGAAGCAGTCATCAAAACTCTACCAAAAAACAAGAGCCCAGGACCTGATGGCTTTACAAATAAATTCTACCAGACATTCAAAGATGAAGTAATGCCTGCACTACTAAAGCTTTTCCAAAAAATTGAGAAAGAAGGAATACTGCCAAACACATTCTATGAAGCAAACATCACACTCATACCAAAACCAAATAAGGACAGCACCAAGAAAGAAAACTATAGACCAATTTCCTTAATGAACACAGATGCAAAAATTTTAAACAAAATCCTGGCAAACCGAATCCAAGGATGCATTAAAAGCATCATTCACCATAACCTAGTGGGATTTATCCCAGGGGCACAAGGATGGTTCAACATCCGGAACTCAATTAACATAATCCACCACATCAACAAAGAGAAAAACAAAAACCACATGATCATATCAATAGATGCAGAGAAAGCATTTGACAAAGTCCCACATCCATTCATGATAAAAGCCCTTGAAAAATTAGGGATTAAAGGAACTTACCTCAACATAATAAAAGCCATCTATGACAAACCTACAGCAAATATCATCCTAAACGGGGAAAAACTAAAATCATTCCAGTTGAGATCTGGAACTAGGCAAGAATGCCCACTCTCCCTACTACTCTTTAACATTGTACTGGAAGTTCTAGCTAGGGCGATAAGGCAAGAGAAAGACATAAAGGGATACAAATAGGTAAAGAGGAACTGAAGTTATCACTATATGCTGATGACATGATTCTCTATATAGAAAACCCCAAAAAATCCACAGAAAGATTACTTGAAATAATAAACCAGTTCAGTAAGTAGCTGGATAAAAAAAATCAACATACAGAAGTCAGTGGCTTTCTTATATGCAAAAAGTCAACCAGAGGAAGAAGAAATCAGAAAAACCACCCCATTTACCATCACACCAAAAAAAATTAAATACCTGGGAATAAACCTACCAAAAAATGTTAAAGACCTATACAAAGAAAATTTTAAAACAAACGAATATAACCTGGCCACCCAATGCAAACTTAAGACTGAAAATCTAACAGCAAGGATAGCCTGGACCCAACAACACAGTCCCTTACCCAGAGAAAAGACACTAACATAGGAAAGAGACTAATGGACTCAGAACAACTAATAAATAACAAAGAATGGGGTGTGAGAGAATGGAGGGAGCACCGGAGGGAGGAGGGAGGAGGAGAGGTTGTAACCCAAAGAACAAAATAAAATTGTTTATATTTAAAAAAAAAGAAAATTTTAAAACACTCCTAAAAGAGATAGAAGACATACGTAAATGGAAAAACATTCCCTGTTCATGGATTGGAAGAATTAATATTATCAAAATTATCATCCTACCAAAGGCAATGTACAGATTCAATGCAATGCCAATAAAAAACCCAATGACATTTTTTAAAGAGATAGAACAAAAATTACTGAAATTCGTATGGAATAACAAAAGACCCCATATATCAAAAAGCCTCCTGACCAGAAAAAAAGAAAATGGAAGTATTACAATTCCAAACTTCAAACTATACTACAAAGCCATAATAATTAAAACAGCATGGTATTGGTACAAAAACAGCCAGCCAGACCAATGGAACAGAATTGAGTGCCCTGAAATAAAACCACACATATATAGTCAATTAATTTTCGACAAAGGTGTGAAAAAGTTACCTTGGAACAAAGATAGCCTCTTCAAAAAATGGTGCTGGGAAAATTGGACTAAGACATGCAAAAACATGAACCAAGAAAACTACTTTAATCCATGTACAAAAATCAACTCAAAATGGATAAGAGACTTAGAGGTCAGACCTGAAACCATAGCATACATAGAGGAAAACTTGGGCAAAACTCTCCATGAACTACAGTTCAGAAATCCCTTTCTGGAAACATCTACAGATGGCAAAAAAATGAAGGAAAACATAAACAGATGGGACTACATCAAACTAAAAAGCTTCTGTACAACAAAAGAGACAACAGAAAAAACTAAAAGATACCCAACCAAATGGGAAAAAATCTTTGCCCTCCACATGAGTTACAACGGTTTAATAACGAAGATCCACAAGGAACTAACACAACTAAACAAAAGCAAAACAAAAAGCCCAATCAAAAAATGGGGAGAAGAACTAAAAAGACACTTTTCCAAAGAGGAAATACAAATGGCCAACAGGCACATGGAAAATTGCTCAACATTGCTAGTAATAAGGGAAATGCAAATCAAAACCACAATGAGATACCACCTTACACCAGCAAGAATGACCCACATCCAAAGAACAGGCAACAAGAATTGCTGGTGAGGATGTGGAAAGGAACACTACTACACTGCTGGTAGGAATGTAAACTAGTTCAATCACTATGGAAAGCAGTGTGGAGGACCCTCAAGCTAATGAAAATGGAACTACCATTTGACCCAGTAATTGCTCTTTTGGGAATCTACCCAAAAGAGAGCTCAATGTGGGTACAAAGGGACACCTGTGCTCGGATGTTTACTGCAGCACAATTTATAATTGCAAGGTCATGGAAACAACCTAAATGCCCCAAAATGAATGAATGGATGAAAAAAAATGTGGTATATATACACGATGGAATATTACTCATCAATTAAAAACGACAAATTCGACAATTTCATAACAACATGGATGTATTTAGAAGAAATCATATTAGTAGAAACAAGCCATAAAGAAAAAGACAGAAACCAAATGGTTTCACTAATATATGGGATATTGTGAAAAAAATAAACAAAAGCCTTGAAGAAAAGTCAAAACAAGCTAAGCACCAAACTGAAGTGCACAACTTTGAGCAGGAGGGAA
>PVHY01006746.1:0-72231 GCA_004024945.1 Uropsilus gracilis
TTTTTTTTTATTAAAAGCATTCCCAGTTCCCTTGCTCAGAACCCTCGGCGTGTATGTGCACAATTACCAAAATGCTGAGTCATCACGTCCTACCTATCAAGGAATGTCAGGCTGGGGACAAGAAAACTTGGTCTTGCACGATGCCCGGATGAGCAGGAACTTGCTTTGTTGTGAAATGAGGGTGCTTTTTCCTTTGGAACTTGGTTTTTCTAGAACCAGTCCTATAAGACGCTGTACCTCTTGGAGTTGGGAATCTTTCGGGATTTTATGGCCAAACTTTCAATAACATGGTTTTCACTTAAAAAAAAAAAAAGCCATGTTCCTCTTCCCAGCACAGAACAATGTCAGTTGTGTTTGATATTAAAATCCCTGTGAGTGACAGCAGTGATGGATGCCAGCGAGGATGAGAGCTTTGGGGAGACAGGGTCTCCTTGTTGTTTCCCTGCCAACAGGGAGCAGAAATAATTCTGGCAGAAGTGGTTTAGTAGGTGATTTAGTAGGGGCTGTTTCCCTGCACCATCCTGAACAGACCTTGAATGATGAGGGTGAAGATGTGGAACAGCACGTCTTGTGGGGTGGAGGGAGCATGTGTCCAACCAGCCAAGAGCAGGATGGTCAAGGGCTGGAGCTTACTCCTCAGGGTAACTGAAGCCACAGGCCCTGCCAGCGCTCCCTCCCCTTGTTCCAACTGAGTTGAGGTCAAGGCCACAGGTCAAGGTTCCCCAGGCTGCAGCTGCACTTGAGGAAGGTTCCCTGTCCCCTTCTGCCACAGTTGGCCTAAGAACTTGCCATCAACCTGCTTGGCCAGTCCAGTCAATGACTTAGAACAGAGCTGCAAATGGGACTGGCCAAGCCAGAACTCATGCTTGTTCTCAAGGGACCAACTTATTTTTCTGCCCAATAACGGCGCATTCGCAGTCACAACGTTCCACTATGTTCTTCATGGCTTTGTCACTGTCCTTCTCAGGCCTTGTCACTCAGCCTGAGGGTCAGTCTTCCATCACCCAGTGGAGAAGTGTGGCCTAGAGGCCTAAAGCCAGGACCCCCTTCCACATGCCATTTCACAAGCTCACATTAAACAAACCAGAGCACATTAAACAAACCAGCAACAAACTGATGCTCCCTGTTGCCTCTTCCTTACGTCACTGTCAAGGCCTGAGGCCTCTTGGTGCCCCTGATTCTCAGGGCACATTGACTCCAGCCGGCTGCATTTCTGGGGTGTCTTTCTCCTGCCCCTGGCTCCTTGGAGAAGTCAGCCTCCACGGAATGGCCTTTGGTTGTAGAGGGAAAATTTTCTAATCCAGGATGACTTGAGACTCTGAAACTTAGAAATAAAATTTAGTTTCTAAATAAAAGTTCCTTATGGGACCTTAGAAGCTCACGTGTTCATTCTGTGCACCTTTACTGAACCACTCCAGCCGGGTGCTGAGTTGGGGCCGAATGAGCCATGACCGCTGCAAGAGAAAAGGTATCTGCTCTTGTGGAAATGAAAGTCGATTTAATATTAGAATTTGTGAAAAGCCTCAAAGGGATGAACATAATAATGGAAGATAAGGGGACCCTTCCCAGGGTGATCTACGGTAGCCCTTCAGTGGAGACCGAACCATGATAATCATGTTATTAACCACAATGACTGAGTAGTGGGGGGCAGGGGAAGAGAAAGGAGTGGAGGAGAGGGGAGTTTGAGGTGCATGATTGAGAATCCCCAAGGTGGCCAGTGGGCTGGAATGGGGGGGGGGGGAATAGGAGTCCCTGGGACCAGACAATATATGGAAACCAGAGTCAGGTCATGAGGCTTAGGGGTCACAGCAAGCCTGTCAATTTTATACAGATTCCATAAGGAAGCTGGTTTGTGCTTTTAAAATGTGCTTCTGGCAGCCAGGGTGAGAACAGGTTATAAGATTCTAAGTGAGGATTCAAGACTGTGTTCAGGGTAAAGGCTGTGGTTACCTCAACTTGAATGGTGACAGAGCTAGAGGCGGTTGGGCCTCTTATATCCAGTGTGGAGCTAAGTGGACTTGAGGTGAGCCTGGTGGAGTAGCAGGGGTGAGGTGATTCCTGAGCTTCTGTTTAAGTAAGCCTGTCTGTGAAGGACATTATGGACAAGAGGGAGACTAGAAAGTCTTAGTCTTATAACCCTATTGAGATATGATAATTACAATGATGGTGATGATGATGTTGACGATGATGGTGGTGATGATGGTAATGATGATGGTCGTGATGGTGATGATGATGGTGGTAATGATGGTGATGACAGTTCCTGTGAGGAAATGATTCAGTCTATTGCTGCTTTAATCTTTCTACAACTTGGATTGCCAGACAACAATAACAGCCTGGCAGCTAAGGAGATCAGCAATGCATTCCAAATAGATGCTAATCAAATCTTTTGATTGATGGCAGCATTATCTCAAGAGACAGAATTAAATTCCCAAGGCTCTGCCTTGCAGAAACAAGGTGCAGAAATCTCTGAAGAACTAGACTCTTCATTTGAGCCCCTGAACTAAATCTGTGTTATGAAAGACACCCTCCACCCCCTCTTAACCTGTTCTCTCTTTTGGCAAGACAGGTCACCAGAGTGGTGTCAGTTGGGAAGGAGGGATCACGCTTTGCTGTCTCTCACAGAGGGGTTAGCTACTGATAGAGTCACCTTCAGAACCTCTCTTCTGTCCATTCTGGCGCAGCTCGTTCACCTGCTCCATCTTAGAACCAAGTGACCATCATAAATGAACTTTCCCAGGAAGTATTTCTTGAAAATGCAAAAATGTAGCAGGTCTTTGATAAAACCCTGCAGGCTATTCCAGATACCCCCTTAGGCTTATTTTGGAGGGACCCTCCTGTAGACCCAATCTTTAGAGGCACTTTCTTTGGCCCAGTCCTGCCCCTCTCTGTGGAGTGAGGAGGTCACAGGGCCAAGGACATGTGCCCTCCCGGAGCCTGTGTTCTTCTTTCTGAACCCCATTTCAAATCCCAGAACCCTCCCCCCACCAGCCCTGGGAGAAGGAGGCAGCTCCCCGCCAGGAGCTGGCCCTCTCCTGTAGCCCTGTCTTCGGACATAAAACTCTGAGGAGTCACTCACCTGGCCTTCCATGTTGGTTTGTCAAGAAGAAAGTTAGGACACACTTTAACTATTTATTGGTGTGACTTAATATTTACCCATAGGGTTTGCAGCCCTGTTCTTGAACCCTTGTCCCTGGGCCCACGGATATTGGGGCAGGCCTGAGTAGGCCTGCCAAAAAGCTTACCAAGGTGAGGACTGCTTATCCCAGCTGTGACGGATTATGAAGGCAATCCTAATAAGGCCTTGGCCTTTCCAGAAGGTTTGTGAATGAGGTTTTATGTAAAATTCCCTTCATGGAAGGGCTTGGGGTAGTAAACCACATTCAGGGTCCATTCTCACCTCCTGCACATCACCCAAGAGCAGAACCCAGAAACCCAAGGGCCACCTCTGCCCAGCTCTCCCTGGTGGAGAGGCCGCGGAGCAGCAGCCTGCGCGGAGTGGAAGCCCCATTCCTGTGTTCGGTGTCTGCACCTCAGCCGACAGCGCTGAGCTCAGCACGGGTGAGACTGTCCCTCTGAGCGTCCTCAGTAAACAGCACCTCTCTCTTTTCTTCTCCTCTCTCCTACCCCCCCTCTGTCCCCTTCTCCCTCTCCCTCACCCCTTGCAGTAAACCGGTCCCCTTCTCGCTGCAGCGGCTTGAACCGCTCCGAGTCCCCGAACCGTGAGCGCAGCGACTTTGGGGGGAGCAACACCCAGCTGTGCAGCGGCAGCAACAACCTCTACACCCCCGACTACTCGGTGCACATCCTCAGCGACGTGCAATTCGTGAAGGTAACCGGAGGGGGGCGCAGCTGAGAGGGCCTGCTTGCGGGCTTGAAGGCGCCGGCTCACTCTGTCTATTACTGTGTACGTTTTGTCACGATCTCCTGGGGCCGTTTTTTATGTACGGAAAAGGAGTGGGGGATTAGCTTGCCTGGGACCAGTTGCCGAGCAGAACTTGGAATCCCTGCCATTGTCACCAGGCGGATTTTGTTCACCCGCAAGGTAGATCTGCAGTGATTCATAAACTAAAGATAGAGAAGAAACCATATAGTGATTTTACATGTGACAGACTATTTTCACACCTTAAGATGTAACACCTAAGACAGCACAGCCAGTGAGCTGATTGGGAGGCTCTGCAATAACCACAGCAGCCCTGGACATGACCGAGCTGTTTGCGCTCAGCTGTTTAAGAGGCATGGCTGAGCACAGTGGCTCGTGCCTAATAAGCTTCAGCCTACCAAGCGGCCAGGGCTGGGGATCGTGGTTCGAGTCCCGCCTGGGGCCTGTAGCGAGACCTAGTTCCAAAAAATAGCTGGGCGTGGTGGCGCGCGCCTGTCATCCCAGCTACCTGGGAAGCTGAGGCTGGGGATTGCTTGAGTCTGTGGTACCCCGGACAACGAGAGCCTGCAGTTCAAGACCTAGTCTCAAACAAACAAACAAACAAAACGCTTTGCGGTGGGTTGAAGCCAGGTGGAAAATTCCCTTACGTTGCGCTTAAAGACGAGGGGAACGGTTTCTTCATGACCTTCACTGAGACCCGCATTGCAGGATAGCTTCTTAAGAGTTCTCCCTTCTTTGACTTTGATACCTTTTACTTTGTTGGCTCTAATTTTCTATTTATTCTTGGTTGCTAGCAGGCTGCAAGCCCTCTGCACTCAAACCTGAGTCAGGAGAAAGCCCACTTGTCCAAGTCCAGACAACCCCTCCTCGCCATGAGTTCCCCTGCTGACTGGTTGCCATTGTAGGTGAGGCTACCAGAGGTGTACTGAAGTCCAAAAATGGAGAAGCGTTTTCCTTCTGTCCGAACACACACCCTGATTGAGGGTGTTGTGTGTTGGCTGAAGCTCTCTGTTCCACAAGTGAGCTAAAACTGAGACCAGCTGATAGCGGTCACGTTGGAGAGTTAGTCTGCCTGGGAGAGGAGCAGACTGATAATGTATAATGCACTTAATTCCTCCTCTGACTGAACTGACCACTTAGTCTCACAACCACCCTCGAGGTGGCATGGCGTTGTTCCCATTTTTGGATGAAGAAGTAGGAGCTTGAGATACTCAGGGGACTAATAAATGCCAAGACCTAGCTTCCATGTCGGTCTCTTCTCTAGAGGCCAAGCCCTAAAATCCCCAGTTTTGGGGGAGAGTTGTGGAAAATCAGAACTGAAGCAACCGGGGTCAGCAACTTTAAGCATTAACACCCCCATGACTGTGGGCAGATAAAACTGCAGCCCGTGAATCTCCTTCCTCTTGCTTCCAGCCCTACATCCCTCCCATTGCAGACCTTCTTCAGAAGTAGAGACAAAAAAAACAAAAGAAAGAAAGTAGAGAAACTCAGCTATGCTAATTGTTGTCAGTTTGTAGCATCAGTCATGTGGGTAATGGGAAAAAGAAATGGAAAGTCACAACATACAAAAGCACCAGTAGATACTTCCTGAGTACCTGCTCCATGCTTGGCATGGTATCTTGTGTTGGCAAGATACCTTGGTGAACAAGACGTCACACCCCTGTTTTTCTGGAGGTGCCATACTAATAGGGGGAGAAAAGTGACAGTAAGCATTTCTGGTCTTGATAATAACAACAAAGGAAATAAGCGGGGTCATGGATAAACAACATTGGAGCAGAGGAGGCAAGAAGGTTGGTTTAGAATGAGCATCAGAGCTGAGAAAAGGACATTTTTGCTGAGACCTTATTAGGGAGGTGGAGAGAATGTTCAAGATACAACAGAGGCAGCAAAGAGCTTGGTGTTCAAGGGTCTGCATGCTGGTGCTTGGTGTGTGGAGACAGAGGCTGGTGGAGAGAAGAACTGAGTGTGTCACCTGGCAGTGTTGGGCCAGACTCAGGTCTTTGGGTTCTAAGTGCATGGGGAGCTTTTGTTAAGTTTCTCAGGTCTTCCCATGGGTCTTAGTCCATTTGGGCCACTATAACAAAGTACCACAGATTGAGTAACTAACAAAACTTCTCATTATTCTGAAAGCTGGAAGTTTGAGATGGGGTGCTGGGGTCAGTGAAGCCCACATTCTGATTTGCAGAGAACTGTCTTCTCCTGGCAAGGAGAGAGGAACCAAGCTCTCTTCTTGTAAGGGCACTAACACCATGCAGGAGGGCACCACCTTCAAAACCTGATTGCTGCCCAGAAAAGCCTCACCTGCAGATACCATCACATTGGGGCTTAAGGTTTTGACATATGGATTTTGGGGAGTACAAGCATGTAGCCCTTAAGTTCATTTCCACCATAAGCTCAAAAAAAATGCATAAATCCGCACTGACTTGCTGCTTAGTGTAGAAACAGGAATGGGATTTTGAGGATCATGCTTAATGAGCAACTCTAGTGAATCCAGAGTTTTCTGAAACATAAGTGCTTAAATTGGAGATCATTTTCCAGAAGTGGGTTTGGCCACTCCCCAAGGTGTAATGTCTTACGAGGAATATCTTGTGGAAGGTTTGTAAGGATTGTCTTAAAGCTTATACAGATGATCTCATATTCACGAAAGCAGACACATAGAGGGGAGTCTCTTTCTATGGAAAACCCCAAATCTGAGGTCAGCTCCCGGGTGATGGCCTTTGACTTAGGCCAGAGGACCTTGATGTAGCCAGGATAGCTCCAAAAACAGAACATAGTCCTTTTTGCACCTTGAAATTGTGAAACTGAGAAAATTAATGTCAAAGTAGAAGTTTTGGGGAGGATAGAAAACCATTTTTTCTTCAAAATTTTCTTCAATCTTGTGACTCCTGTCTCTGAAAAGCTTTGATTTGTTATGAATAATTCTAGAAGGAAACTTTATATGTTTAAATTCCTGTTTGAATTAACTGTTTAACAGTGTTTCATTTTGGCCGGCCACGGTGGCTCCTGCCTGTAAGTTTTAGCCTATGAAGCGGCTGGGGTGGCCAGGGCTGGGGATCGTGGTTCGAGTCCTGCCTGGGGCCTGTAGCAAGACCTAGTTCCAAAAAAATAGCTGGGCGTGGTGGTGCGCGCCTGTAATCCCAGCTACCTGAGAAGCTGAGGCTGGGGATTGCTTGAGTCTGTGGTACCCCGGGCAATGAGAGCCTGCGGTTCCACGGGCAAAAATAGCGAGACCTAATCTCAAAAAAAAAAAAAAAAAAAAAACCTTTCATTTTGATTTTTCTTATTTTTTTTTCTTTAATATAAGTTCAGAGGGTGCCTTAAGCCACCCTTTGGTGATGAAATTCCCTCCTCATGATTAGAGTGGCCATTGTCAAAATTGTCCTCCCCTATCTGTACCCACCCCCCTTTTACATGAGAGAGTATGGGAGGGAGCTAAAGAGAAGGTTGTATAATACAGATGTTTTCACTGTTTGGCTCCTTTGACTGGCTACAGGAAGATTTTCTGAGAATATTTCATGTTCAAAAGGCTGAAGTTCCATAACTATTTCAGCCCAGAAGTAAGATGACTTCAAGCTACATTACACAATAAGATAGAAAAGTGTAATTAATGATTATCTGGGAAAGATAGTAAAACCACATAGTAGTAAGTTATGAAGTATCATGTAATCCTTATGAATACTTTCTGAAATGTGTTTTGTAAATATCATTATCAAATCAAGAATATCTGGCCAGAGGCATATAGTGTGGATTTCAGAGCCATGTCCAAGATGCCCCATCATCACAAGGAGGCAAAATCCCTAAATTGCAGGGTTGTACTTTGGGGATAAACATTTTAAAATGATAGGAGACGTCACAGTAGCAGAAAGGTCACTTATGGACATATCAAGTGCTAAGTCAGAATATCAAAAGGGTAGTCCTCTTACCCTTTGTAAGTTTCAAAATAGTCAGACCTCTGTTTCCTTTGTAATTCAGATATGCATGAGTTCTTACCCAACCAAGTGTAAGAGAAAAAAGACAATTTGAGCTCATACTTTTGCTGAGAGATGGTGGTATCTGCAGTGAACCTGTCAGTAAGTGTGTACTGCGCATTAGTGATGGTTCATCTGCCTTATGCAGAAGCTTTAGTTAAATGACAGTGACCAATTCAGGGTAGCATCTGATCACAAAATTGTGTGGCATTTATTTTAAGCACTCCATTGGCTAGAACACCTACGTAAGCTCTAATAATTTGGGAAAGGTGTAAGCTGAGAGTTTAGGCAATGCCATGAGTGGCCACACTGATCAACAGGGTGTGGACAGCAAGGGAGCATGAGACAGAGCAGTCACTCCGTTGGCAAGAAGTGGGAACACCTGGAACTTCGTGGAAAGCTGAACTATCAAAACTGGAAGAGTGTTTGTGCTGACCCCTAGATCTTCGATGTCCTCCATCGTAGCCACTGGCCACACAGTAAGCACAGAAAGGCGGCTAGTCCAAAGTGGGGCAATGAAAGAAACTTACTGATTTCATAGTACGAAAAGGGATGCAAAATTCCTCTAACAATTTTATGCTGATGGCAGGTTGAAGTGAAATTATCTCAGCTCCATTGGCTTGAATGAACTTTATTATTAAAATTCATCACAGTTGTTTGGTTTTGACTTTTAAATATGTCCCCCAGAGGATTTTCAGTTGTCTTTGGCCCACATCCCATTTCTACTGCATGGTGGTGTCTGTGAGATAGAAAGGTCTCGTGGGCTGTTGAACAGAGAAGGGAATCGACAACAAGGGGGGGGGGGCTTGAATCCAGAGCTGTGACCAGAGGGTTCGCTGCCCTGAAGGCTTTCCCCAGGGTGGCACCTTGTCAATGATTTCCTTTCAATCAATCCATTGACACAGCAATAATTTATAATTTTTAGAATTAATTTTAAAAGAGGAAGCACTCCGGGCATGGTGGTGGGCACCTGGATTGCACTGGGAGGCAAGAGGCCAGGGATTGCTTGAGTTCATGGGTTTGAGACTATCCCAGGCAATATAGCAAGACCTGGTCATGAAAAAGCAGTTGGGCATAGTGGTGGGCACCCGTAATCCCAGCTACCTGGGAGGCTGAGTCTGGAGATTGCTTGAATCCACGGGATCGGGACTACCCTGGGCAACATAGCAAGACCTTGTCTCAAAAGAAAGAGGAAGCAATGTGAAAGCAAGGCTGTGAGACACCCTGTGAAGGTGAAGGTAACCAGAAGGTAGAGCCTTTCCTTTTATATAACAACCCACCATCAGGACAGACCCTCTGCCAGCATTTCCCCTATTCCTGTACCTTGTCCATTCACCCCTAAGACATACACAAACACACACACAGTGCACCTTGCTTCTTCCCACTCATGCTACATCCAGGCTGTCACCATCTGAAACTGCTCTTTAATGCCATGGACAAGTGGTTATTTACATCTGTGTGAATGCCTCCAGTGACAGGGTGCTCAGCTCCCTCTGAGAGAGGAACACGTTTACACAGTACTGTTTCCAGAAGCAGTGTCTTATCTCCAGCCTGTCCTTTATAACCATGCGCACAGATAAGATTGGCATTCTTTTTTTTTTTTTGAGACTAGGTCTCACTATTTTTGCCCATGGAACCGCAGGCTCACGTTGCCCGGGGTACCACAGACTCAAGCAATCCCCAGCCTCAGCTCCCCAGGTAGCTGGGATTACAGGCACGCGCCACCACGCCCAGCTATTTTTTGGAACTAGGTCTTGCTACAGGCCCCAAGCAGGACTTGAACCATGATCCCTAGCCCCTGCCGCTTCATAGGCTGAAGCTTACAGGCACGAGACACCGTGCCCGGCAAGATTGGCATTCTTGACCCTCAGTTCCAGGCTGCTGGAAGGGCAGGCTACAGTTTCTAAAGAACAGAGAGAGCCCAGTACACCACAGGAACAACCTGCACCAAACTTTCCAAAAATGAAAAATTGTGTTAGATAAAACAGCCCTTGGCCACACTCCAGACAGACTTTTAGCTTGGGGACCACAACCTGTGAACCAACTGATGGGAGCCCTGAGCCCAGAAATCCATTTCAGAATCAGACCTGAAAGGGCCTCTCTTCGCTCTCTCCTCTTCACACAAGATCTTTTCTTCCTCACCTTCCTTTTCCCATTGTCCCTATTTTCCCTCCCTCCCCTTTCTAATTGGTGTTATTTTCTGAGTGGAGTCCCTTTTTTTTTACAAGATCTAGTCTTGCCCTCACATATCATTGACTCTTGAAGTCACATTCCTTTACTGAGTGTCATTAAAATCTAGCCTGTTTTCCCTGGAAGCAAGGATTCAAAGCCCCCATCATGACGTTTACCCAGATAACAGGTGAGAGAGAAACCTTCTCATTTTCCGGAAGAGACCTTTGATCCTGCTTGGATTGGCTGCCTGAGTATGACTGAGTCTTAACTCTCCAGATGCCTGAGGGCAAAGTTTGATACATGGGTGAAGTTGCACTTCGCATGTAACTCAGTAGACTGAGGAATCAACTGAGAGGCTCATGTGGAGAGACAGGCACATGAGCGCACGTCCAGTAATGGCCAGTCAAATTTGAATGTCCAGGCTCTCAACCTCAGCCCTCAGCTTCCAAACAGGAAGGCCTGGAGCAACAGAGCTTTCCACACAGTGTCCCCACTTACTGACCCAGCAGGAAGAAGACCCAGTGTGCAACACCCCTGCTAACTGAAGAAGCCCTCTGTCCTCCCAGGGTCTTAGGAGAAGGCTTGGCTCCTGCAGGTCTACCCTAAGAGTCCAGAGCCAATACAAATGATCGTAGGAACTTTGGAAGCAAAACAAGCCAAGGGTCACCTCATTGTCCCCCAACTGCTGGGCTAGTACAGCTTGGGTAAGGCCCTCAGTCAGGGGTCCTGGGTCGCCGAGATCAGGGACTTCCATACACTGCTTCCGAGCTTGGGAAGGTTGGTCCTCCGGGAGGACTCTACCCAGCTCCTCCTGAGCTCCCACCCCTCTGCCTCTTCCTTCCAGATCACACGGCAGCAGTACCAGAATGCGCTCACCGCCTGCCACATGGACAGCTCGCCCCAGTCCCCTGACATGGAGGCCTTCACTGATGGAGACTCCACCAAGGCCCCCACCATCCGGGGCACCCCTCAGACCCCCAAGGATGACCCTGTCATTGCCCTCCTGAACAACAGGAACAGCCTGCCGTGTAAGTCAGCGGGGCTGCCTCCCGGTGAAGGCCGCCCTGCTTCCTCCTCAGCCCTGCCCAGAGCTGCCTTCTGGTTCTTCTCCCATGCAGAGAGGTACCACACTCACTGTCCCCCCAGGCAGCCGCTCAGACGGGCTGAGAAGCCCCAGTGAGGTCGTCTACCTGCGGATGGAGGAGATGGCCTTTACTCAGGAAGAGATGACGGACTTCGAGGAGCAGGACACGCAGCAGCTCTCGCTGTCTCCCACCACCGTGCCCACAAGAGCAGGTGGGAGCTGTTCCCGTGAGAGGTTGGGGGAGGGGACTGTCCAGAAGAGCAAGGAGGATCATCGCCAGGGGGCACTGTGATGGCCCAGAGAGAGTGACAGGCTGGGGGGGGGGGAGCAGCCCCCAGGTGACACTTCGCCTCCTCACACTAACACAAAAGGACACTGATACTTCCTGAGCAGTCTCCAAGCGTCAGGCATACTTTAACCTTTTCCTCCCAGGATAACAGCCTATAGGGCAGTGTCAGAGCTGGCACCTGGGTCCTTCATCTCGGAGCTGTGGAATTTTCAGCCAGTTACTTCAACCCAAAACTCAGTTTCCTGGGCTTTGTAATAGATATGTTTCCGATAGATATAAATCATAGTGAGTAGCTCATAAAGCAGCTCTGAGCATCAATGAGATAACCCAGGAGGTCACACCACCGGACATAGGACCCAGCTCTCTAAACCCTGGGTAGTTTTTATTACCCTACGACAGATCAGGGAATTAAAGCAGTCTTCACCTTTACCAACAGGCTCTTCCCTTCCTCCAGGTCCCAGACATGAAAGTCTGTGGGGCTCCTCCTTAGGGCTGAGATCTCCCAGGATCCCACCAGTCCTGAGGTCTTCTGGGCTTGTCTCACTAAGATGTAACTCCCTTCACGAGTTCAGTAGTCCCTGGGTGGGACCCCCGGCCAGCCGTTACCCCACACCACCTCTCAGACCTGCCCTAGTCCACAGTCTGAGACCCCTCAAGTCCAGGGCAGTGACCTGATTGATAGTCGTAGATTTTTTGTGTGTGTGATAACTCAGAAATCTGAGGCATAAAACCTTCTTACGATTCTAGGTTTTGAGATTAGAACTGCTGTTGTTTTTCTCCCCACACAACCCCCTACGCACACACTAAATTTAGTAGTTAAAGCATGGGGCCAAAAAAAATTATAGCCGGGTGCGGAGGTGATTGCCTGTAATCCCAGCTACTTGGGAGGCAGAGACTAGGAATCACTTGAGTCTGTGGGTTCGAGACTACCCTGGGCAACATAGTGAGACCTAGTCTAAAAAAAAATTAACTGGGAATGGTGGCGTGCACCTGTAATCCAGCTACCTGGGAGGCTGAGACCAGGGATCACTTGAGTCCGCAGGTTCGGGACTACCCTGGGCACCATAGCGAGACCTAGTCTCTAAAAAAAAAAAACCTTTTTTAAAATTCTATCAGAGAGGTAGGGCTGTAGGAGATGGTTGGTCCTTGAGATGGTAGTCCCGCCTCCTGAGCTTGACTACGAGCGCCATAGGCTCGAGAGGAGAGTGATAGGTGCCCACACTGCATCAGAAGCAGGCGCGGGCTCTGGACTCAGGTCAGCGCTGACCCATGGTGCCACTCCACCTTCCCAGTCAGGCTCTTACTGCTTGGCAGGCATGGCCCAAGCCTGACCTGCCCGGTGGGAGAAGACAGGGCATGTTCTCAGTGGCTGCTGAACCCCAAGAGCATCCAGGCCTGTGCAGGCAGAGGGCAGAGACATCCCCACGTGTACTTTTTGTCTGGAAAAGAGACTAAGTGGGGAATATCTTGTTTCCTTTCCTCCCCTGCCAGGGTGTAAAGCATTGGGTTCCTGCTCCTGCTCTTTGTCTTTCTGTGGCACTAAGATGCACCTTGCTGACTATTAGACCGGGTGGCTGGGGCAGCCCCCAGGACATTCCGATGCCACCACCCCACCCCCACCTGCTAGGAGCATTCACCTACTGAGGAGCAGCCTCTAGAATCACCCTGCCTTGATCCCTGGGTGTGCAGGTTGCACCCCTCATGTTCATTCTCTCCTTTCTCTCAGCCTCAGACAGTGAATGCTGTAATGTCAACCTGGACACAGAGACCAGCCCCTGCAGTAGCGACTTTGAGGAAACTGTGGGCAAGAAGCTGCTGAGAACCTTGAGTAAGTATCTCTTTACCCAGACAAAAGCCGCCCACCAGCTGCTTAGGACAGAAGGCATGTTAGGATCTCACCCCCGAGGAGGAGTCATTAGCTCCTTTCAGGAATCCTAATGGAAGCCTCTACTAGGGCTGGGCTTGTCTACACCCTTCATAGTTTGGGGGCTACCCCAGTTGGTGGTCTTCTAGGACAGGAATGTGCCAACCATGCTCACAAACCAAACCCTATGACACACACACCCCCCCGACCCCCCAGTCTGTCCCTATGAAAAGGCTTACTGGATTATTTGGTATCTGTGGCCACAATGGAGAGTTGAGTGGTTGCAACGCGGATTCTGTGGTCTGCAAATTCTGTGACATTTACCATCTGGTCCTTTGAAGAATCTGTGTCCAGGAGACTCAGAAAGGAAAACAAAGGCCAGGCACGGTGGCTCGTGCCTGTAAGCTTCAGCCTATGAAGCAGCCGGGGCTAAGGATCGCGGTTCGAGTCCCACCTGAGGCCCGTAGCGAGACCTAGTTCCAAAAAAATAGCTGGGCGTGGTGGCGTGCACCTGTAATCCCAGCTACCTGAGAAGCTGAGGCTGGGGATTGCTTGAATCAGTGGCACCACGGGGCAGCGAGAGCCTAAGTTCCTCGGGCAAAAATAGCAAGACCTAGTCTCAAAAAAAAAGAAAAAGAAAAAGAAAGGAAAGCGATATCCATCATGGAAGGAAGTCAGTGACAGAGCGAGGTTAACAATACTCAGCCCTAAAAGCAACAGATCTGGGAGCAGATCACCCTCCCCTCCTGGGGGGCAATTATGGAATTAATTGCCCCCACCTGCTCAATGCAGAGTTGGCGTGTGGAGGTTGCTGGGAAGGGCTCCCGGGCTCATGGGACATGAGACCAATCTCCTTTCAGAGTGGGTCTGAGTCACTGGGGCCGTCAGTGGACAGGACAGGCGTGACCCAGAGACACGTGGCCTTTCCACAGTCCTCTCCAGGGAAGCCCATTCTGTTGGCAGTAAACAGGTTGGTGGCTTCTTGGAGACGTCACCTCACAAGGAAGGTGGATCCTAACCCTGGTGCTGATATTGCACCAGGACGTGGTGCAGCTTGCTTCCGGCCAGGCTTTCAAGGGCTTTGTGTGCACGTCTGCTCTTCTGCTGAAGTGCTCTTGGACCGGCAAGAGTATGGATGTGCAGCCTAATAGATCCTTATGAACTGTTTTGCAGGTGGTCGGAAAAGGAAGCGATCACAAGATGGAGAGAGAGCCTCTGAGGAGAACTCCAACTTAACACCTCTGATCACATGACAGGAGGTGGGCTGTGTGTGAGATCCAGAGCTTTGGGGAAGAACCCACCCTCCCATCATCTGCTTCCCCCCAAGGCCTCACACAGGTGACAGAGCACTCTGCTTTCCTTACCACCTCTTCACCCCTAGCTGTCAGACGGGCAGATTTCCCCTCATTGCCTCCAGTTTGACTCAGAGCCTTGCTGTGGCCACCATCGAAGGAGGTCCCTCCAATGGAACATGCTGGAAAGGATCTGGTCCACAGCACAGTCTGGGACTGAAGAAGACATGACTCCAAGCTAACACCACCACGCTGGGACCCAGGGCCCATCTTGTTCCTTGGGATCCCTGACGCCATATTTCATGCTGAGCTGAGCTGGGGGTGCACTGCCATCAGTGTCAGGCATAGAGGAGGCTGGAGTAGTTGATGTGAAGGTTAGTTCAGGAGTGATACCGTGAGTTCCTCCAGAACTTGAGAGCAGTGAGATCCGGCCACGCAGGCCTGTGATGTGACGGTGCAGAACACAACCAGTGACTCGGTCTCCTGTTAGATGAGGGTTCCGGCAGCCTGGGGAGTGTGTCTTAGCTGGAATGGAAAGGATGGGAAATGAAACCTCAAGTCACTGTTTTTCCCAGGGACACACGTTTTGATTCCCAATCAGCAATCAATGAGTAAGTCCGCTCTGGAAGAGGGGGAGCAAGGAGCAGAGAGACCCAGTCAGGAGCCAAAGATGGAACTTCAGGTTTAAAATTCAAAGTAAAGAAAAAAAAACTTATATGGAAAAATTCACAGCTGTTGAAGCGAGTTTAAGCCATGACAAACCAAAGAGTGCCCAGGTAGCCAAGAAGGATGCCAGTTCTTCAGTGCGCGTTGCACAGGAAGATTTAAATACCACACTTCTTGTTCACCCATTCACCCCTTCCCACCCCCCTCCACCCGCCCCTCTCCACCCGCCCCTCTCCACCCGCCTTACTCAGTCCCAGCAGCTCAGCCAGGTGTAGTTTATTCCAAGGCTTTCTCAGGGTGCTGGATTTCGCCTGTTGGGCCAGATGCAGTTCCAAGATTGACCACTCAGTGGCAGAATAGCTGCACCTCTCTACTTAAGAATAACAGATCCGGAACCTTGCCACCAGCCATTGAGAAAATGCGCTAAGTGCTAAGGAAGTTCCCCTCCCTAAGGAAGTTCCCCTCCCTATTTCCAGTCCCCTCCATCAAGGATCCAGTGCTGCCTGCTGTGTCTCCAAACCTTTCCCAAACTTTCCCCAGGGATGTATCATCCAGGCTTCCCTCCCCTTCCTCCAAAACCATTACTCCTTCCTGCACCCCATTCAATCAGCAATCACTTGGGATGAGGGAGACTAATCATCCCTCTGGGTTATTTGCATTTGAAAAGCAAATGCTTACCCACGGGGATCTTTAACTCAGGGGTCATAACTTGGGGTCTGTCAGCCCAGAAGGTCCATTTCTTGGACATGAGGGTCCATGAAACCCCTAACACTGTCAGAATCTACTCTATGTGTCCTTATGTGTGTATTCCCGAGGACTAAAGCTTTCATAATATTCTCAAAGGTCTCAGACCCACAAAGTGTTAAAATAAACAAAACCACCACCATCTTAACTAGTGGATCTTTCAGCCTAAAGTGTCTGCAATGCGGAGTGAGATGAATACTGAGCAGATTAAAGCAGAATTTTAGTTACAAGTGGGCTTTTCAAGTGTCCAGCAAATCAGTGGGGAAAACCAGACCCCACCGAGAAGTGGAAAACCTCAGAAGTTCTTGGCATGCCTAGGATAGGAATGTATAGCTGAGTAACTTCATCCTCTGTCCCCACCGAAGTGGAGCAGGTGTTGCAGAGGGCCGCAGCACATGGAAGCAAAGACATTCCAGCTGGAGATACCTTTTCCAGCCATGTATTATTACTGACTTTACACTCCTCGCCTGGCTCGCCTGAGGTTCAGCAGTGCATGACTTCCCCTAGATAACTCCACAGCCCACACCCACCCCACACCTGCATTGTCTAGTAGGCATAGGCAAAGCATCGGCCCCCATGCTGGGGGCCTGAGGCCCAAACTAGCCAAAGGTGAGTTTCAAGCAAGAATTGCTATCACGCAGTCTTCTTGCCCAGCTGGCCACGGGCCTCATGGGGTGGCAGAGGAGACTGGCTAGGCTCGTCTTCCTCTCATAGTCCCTTAGATCGATCGCCAGGCTCAGGCCACTGCTACTGCATCACATCCATCCCTTTGCAAAATCTCTTATGAGCCTGTCACCGCTCCCTTCCCTTAACCCCTCCCTCCCCTCCCCCCCCTATTTTCTTCAGGTTAGAAATAAAAGATTCGAAAAACAAAAAAAAGGATTTTAAAACAAAGCATTTATGAAGGTTCAATTGTAAATAATTTTTAAATAAAATGAAAATGCTTTTCCTGGAATGTGCCGTTTTCCTCACCACTGGAATCTCCAAGTTCTGAGTTCCAAAGTGGCTTCATGGAAATGCAGATGGGGGGGAGGGGGATGGACTTTGTCCCCCTCCCCCCACTAGCATCTATGGCTTTCACCTTTGGCCTTTATTGTGTTCATGCAGAGAGTGCTTGGGAGGGTGGACACACGTGCCTATGATAGTGGACACCTGGGCCCAAAGAGGACAGGTGTGCACATGCGTCATCTGTATACACTGGGTCTAGAAAGGGGTAAAAGCTACAGCAGCATCACGGACGAAGAGGGTAAAGGTCGCAGGGGCTGGGAGGCTGGCTAGCTTGCTGCCTGCTTCCCAGGCCCCTGCCTTCCTTGCACCAGCTTGAGCCTGTTTGCCCTCTACAGGGATGTTTTTTCTCTCCTGGGCCCATGTATACCTTCTGGGCTTGGCGGGGAGGCTGCCATTAGGTCACAGGAAAGGACCATTGGTCTGCTTCTGGGAGGTGGGTAAGCTTGTGGAACAGATGCCAGAGATGGAAAGTGAAACCCAAAAGAGAAACCAGAGTGTGTCCAAGGGCAAGGAAGGAAGGACAATGAGAAGCATCTGTTGAACCCAACTGGTGCACAGACTGGGCACCTTCTGAGCTCAAGGTCATTGGGATCAGACACAAGCAAGCCCCTGAGACAACGTGCTGGTCACAATGGCTGACCTGCAGACCCTCTGGACACCCGCGACTTCCAACCTAAGTCTGGAGAAGGAACAGGAGAGTGGACAGGCTTGGTGGTTGGGTTTAAAACAAAACAAGAGGGAGGAAGCCGCCAGGCAGGCAGGCAGGCAGGTGTGTTTGAGTTCTTAGGTCTTTGTGAAAGAAAGGCTGGAACCTGACACCCACACCCACAGCCAATTTCTCAACCCAGCACCCAGGAAGAGCAGCCTAGGCCAGAATAATTCAACACTTCTCCCAGCAGCCTTCATAGATGAGATTAATGCGAGTTGCTATGACTACAATATGTTAACAATGGTAATAAATGATTCAACTCTTTCACTGAGAGCTGGATATGCCAAGTTTTATGCGAAGTACGCAATCACCTATTTCTTTCTCAAAACCGCACCAAGAAGGTTTTACGTAGGTCTCCACAGAGCTCTGAGCATGCAGGTGACTTGCTCAAGGTAATTCAGCCAGGAAGGGACACAGCCTGGCAGACTGAGTGCCCTCGGCTTCATGAGCAGTTCAAATCTGGGTAAGAATCCCACCTCTGAACCCACAGTGCGCTACTGCAAGGGCCAAGGGAAGTCCTTTGGTTAAAAAAACAAACAAACAAACAAAAAAACTGCAAACCGGATCTCATCAAAGCCAGCTTTTCCCAAACTTCCATAGGGCCCTTTTCTCATATGCACTTCCCCAGGAAAGAGGACACTACTACAGGAGCTGCAGCTGAAATACCTGCCGGGATGGAGGGAAGAAGCCATTCCCACTGAGATCAGGGCTTTCGTTTAAATGCTGAAAACCTGTTAGTGCCCTTTAGTGGGGCACTTTGCTTTAAAATGGCTTTTAACCATATTTTCATCAGCACCCCCAAGAGAAACTGTAAACGAGAGAGATTACGTCTGGTAGGATTGTGCTTTGGGGGGTTCCCAAACCTTTTAATATCTTTAGACATTTTTTATCCCCAAGAACAAATTTTTGCCCCCTGGGAAGTACTAGCACCCTCTTGAGAAAGTCACAGTTGAAAGCTTTGCTTGTCTTCACTAATGACAGCATCTTTAAACCAGAAGGAGAGCAAACAGGGATGGAAAGGAAAAAGTATATTGGTAACAAAGAGCTGAGTGCTCAATCTGCTACCCTCAGCACAGCAGGATTGTAGAGGATGAGTTATAAGGGTTTCTCATGCCCTTCAGACATTAGGCTCCATGACCAGCACCTGTGGTATTGCGCCCTCCCTGTGACTGTACACACCTGGCCCAGTGGTGTAAGTGGGTTCACCTGGGCCTAAGAGGGAGAGGATAAAAGGTTGGCATCACCCTAAGGGAGTGAGAATACCAGTAAGAGAGGCCAGGGAAAAAGAGTGAAGATTCATGGGAGCGGGGGTGGCTGGGAGGCTTGGTTGCCTGCCTGCCTCCCTGCCTCCCTGCCCCCCAGCCCAGCCGGGCCCTACACAGGAGAAGATAGGGGCAGCGAGGGTTTAGAGGACCTTCCTGTGGAAAAGCAAAAATAAGGAATGAAAACTACTTTCGAGTATTTGGAAAGTCATCAATTACAAGTGCCAGTGGACTTAGTGCCCGGGTTAAAGGCAGGAAAGAGGAGCACTGTGGAGCAGGACATATGGAGATCAAATTCTGGACCAAGGTCAGTGGTCTTTTAAAATCAAGGTGCTCCATCCACAGAAGTGTGCTTAGCCACATACTGAATGAAGCCGCTCCCCTCCTCACCTCAGGTGGCAATGATGACTCAGGGGCAAGAAAGCTGCGCTGGGCAGAAGCTGGAGTCATCCACTTCTAAGAACCCAGTCATCCTTCCAAAACAACAGGGTTTTATAACACAAAGGAGTCCTAAAAAGGGGTGGATCCTGTTAAAACAAAGAAATTGCTTTCGATATTTAGAAGTCCAAGCAGTTGCCCTTTTAAGGATGATTAAACCCTGCCAGATTATACAAAATCATCATTTGGAAAGTCCCTTGGACTCTGGAAAACATCCTCTTTGTGTGGCTCTAATTACTATAATAGACCAGAGGTCCAGGGACTGCAGTGGGCAGAGCCAGTGTCCTAGAATGGAGAGCTGTCAGTCCTTCCATGCCTCTATGAAGGCCTGTTTCTGAATACAAGGGAGAACCCTCAAAATCGATGGAGCCCGGTGGCACGGGGAGCTTATTACTAAAGTCAGGCAAATCACAAGCATATATTTTATTTTTCCTTTAACACCTTGTGAATCCCTTGTGAATCGTTTTATTTATTTATGTTTCATTAATTTATTTTTGAGACTAGGTCTTGCTATTCTTTGCCCATGGAACCGCGGCTCACGTTACCCATGGTACCAAAGATGCAAGCAACCCCCAGTCTTAGCTTCCCAGGTAGCTGGGATTACAGGTGTGTGCCACTATGCCCAGCCATTTTTTGGGACTAGGTCTCACTATGTTGCCCCGAGCGGGACTTGAATCGCAATCCCTAGTCCCAGTTGCTTCACAGGCTGAAGCTTATAGGCACACGCCACTGTGCCCAGCTTATCACATTCATTTTAAACCATGGGTGATGAGACACATCAGTGGGTCACAAAATCAACTCCCTGGGTCTTCAATCAATACTTTATTTAGTTGTAGTGAAATAGAACACAACAGGACAGAATGGACTGGCAAATAACAGAATGCAGTGCACACAGCAAGGACAAATACTGCTTGTGGAACTCTTGCCTCAGTTAAGTGTGTGTGATGTGAATTAATGTCTTAACCTCCGCTGCCCTCAAGAAGTCACGCTTGGGGCTGGGGACACAACCATGCAGACAGAAGGGCTACAGACGCTCGAGGTGGAGATGACAAGTTTTAATGACACAGTCAACACCCACAACCACACTGGGCTCTTCCAACACCTTGATCTTTGGGACTAGACTTTGGAGTCAAGCGACATTTCAGCTTCTAGTTGGGAAGCAGACCAGGGGCAAGATATCTACATCTCATGATCAAAGTACCTTTTTATTCTTCTTAAATAAAAACTTTCATTGCTCAGGCCTCCAAATGGCCTCTCATCCCAGGCCCCTATTTCTTTTCCAGGCACACTCTCTTCACCTGGGCCAGTTTAAACAGAGGCCAGCTGTGGGCAGCAGCCTTCTGGGTCCCTCAGCAGTCTCTAACGCACGATATGTACAACTAGGTCTGTGCAGGCAGGGGACACACAGGGCAGAGGGCCGCTTTGGTGCTGTTGGTCGGGGTGGCGCTTCTCACTGCACCTTGGTGACGGCCTCGTGGATGGAGGTGGCCACGTAATCTAGGTTCTTGGTGGTCAGGCCACACATGTTGATCCGGCCACTGGGCAGCAGATAGATGTGCTTCTCGTTAACCAGATATTCCACCTGTTTGGCTGTTGGAAACCAAGAGAGGCATAACTGGAGGAGGAATCCTCGAAGAAATACAAGGTCAGAGACACCACATGAACATTCCTCCTTTCCCTCTAGCACAGAAAAGCAAAACAAAAGGAACCATTTTCTCCCACTGATGTGTAGGGAAATATAACTTAAGAGCTTTATTGCAAATTCATAACAGTTTTAGCTGATGTTTGCTTTGTTAGGATCAATTTGAGGGGATGGGATGATGATAACTGTGAATAAGTAAATTTAAAAATCTACTTGAAAACATAAAATGAAAAATACTAAAAACTAATAAGCTGCCCATAGAACTGAAACATACAGCAGAGGGGAAGGGAGAGGAAAAAAATGGATGAGGGAGCAACAGAAGGGAATTATGGTAATGGGTTATGGGTGACATGGTGGCGGAACAATTCTGGGACTAAAACAGTTTAAGAAAAAGATTTTAAAATAAGTAAAAAAGAAAAATACTAATAATAGTCATGTGCTAGGTGTTTATTTTCCTTCAAAATTAATGTGTTGAAACTACCTGTATGGAGCTTTAGGAAAAGTTTTGGCAGGTAGTTAGATTTATTTGTCTGAGAGGCCCAAGTGGATTGCTGCCCTTCTAGGAGACCTCTAGAATCCTTCCTTTCCCCTTCCGCCTCCTACTCTCTTCACCACCAGGTGAGCTACACAGGAAGATGGCCCTCTACAAGTCAGAACACGCACTAGAACCCAACCACCTGACCTCAGGCTTCCCAGTCTCTTGAATTATGAAAAACTTCTGTCGTTTAAGTCACCAGTCTATGGTGTTTTCGTTGTAGCAGCAGGAGCTGAATAAGAGCAATGAAAGTGTAATAATCAGAGGAACAAACACCATGTGCCAGTGTTCTAGCACTTTATATTATAGACTCAGTTCATCTTGTTATAATCTGTTATCACCTCCATTTTACAGATGGGGCAGAGGGAAGTTAAATGACTGTCTCAAGGTGACACAGCTCAGTCAGTGGTGGACCTGGGGTTTTAAGGCAGGAGGTGTCAGTCCCGAGTGGGTACCCCCCATCCCCCAGACAAGCAGGGCTCTTCAGAAGTAGCTTTTACTGGCTTTAACTGTGTGGTTTATTGTCACCCAGGGAGACAGAGCCTAAAACCCCACACACACACCCACAGAGCCACAGGCATACCACTATTTGGAAAGTCTAAGCCCCACGGGCAGGGATCGTGGTTACAGGGTTCCCTGTTGTTATTATTACTATTATTATTATTAATAAAGTGAAACTCCACTTGTGTTGTAGAGGGGATCACAGCTGAGAAGTTAAAAACTCTCCCCATAGGAGAAAGCCAACTGCACACACATAACCTTCTTACCCCAAAGTATCTCAAGGGGTTCATAATCCTTAGTCTCTACCAACTTCTTGTTACCATCAATTTCCTTTGGCTTTTACTGAGCCCATTTCAAACAGGTCTTTGATGGCCCTCCCAGCACCACTGTGGTCCACTCACCATAGGTCAGGCACCCCTGTCCCTAGAGCCACGAGCTCCTGTAAAGGTGATGGTGACACCTGCACATATACAGTGGTCTGGCCAGAAGGTACCCAGGAGTCATTATTATGTAATGAATCCTCTATCATCAGAAGGGAGGCCAACTATTTATCCCACAGACAGCTGACTAAGACCCTATGTGTTGCCCACTAGATTTTCAATTGGCTTTTAATCCTTCCCTCAGTCTCAGTTATATTTATAGAGATGACTTTGCAGCATCTTTTGGGGGGTAGTACCTAGAAACCACAAAAAATCTGTGACGAAATAAGGTCCCTGGATAATCATAGGTAACAGCCATACTCAGGACCAAGGAAAAGTCAAAAGCACATATGCAAGACCTTCCCAAAGTCCAGGCTCCAGGCCACAAATCCCATTACCCCTCAGCTGGCTCTGAGCTAATTCCCAGTCCACAAAAAAAAAATGCCTCAGTTCTGGATTAGCAGGGTAGACATGACAACGCTCTCAGGAGAGCCAGGAGCTCAAAAGGGTGGACTGAGAGCTAAGTCTGGCCCAAAAGTCGCGGCTGCCGATGTAGGTGACAACTAACAAAGCCAAGCCCAAGAATGCTGACTAGAAGGGGAGCTGGGTCCACTGGCACTCAGACCCCTCAGGTGCTGGGGGCCACTTACTGTTCAAACCCGTGAAGCTGAACATCCCAATTTGCTCGGTGATGTGGTTCCAGGTCCCAGGGGTCTTGAGCGATTCTAACCGTGACCTGAGTTCAGATCTCATCGTCAGGATTCGGTCAGCCATCGTCTTCACGTTACCTTTCCTGAATGGAGAGTGATGTAAACATCAATTCAGAGAAGAAGACATGTAGGCTTAAAGACTGCGATTTAATCAATAAAATAAAAACAAGTTCACAGCCTGCCTGATAATGGTGGGTGGCTGCCTGGACAAGAGGATTAACAAACCAGAGAGAGAAACCGACCAGGCAGGAAGAAAGGATGGAACTTACTAATGGAGTGTAGTATCTGTCTTAGGCATATTGCCTGCAGTACCACTCAGGCTTCACTATGGCACTGAGACAGACAGGGTATCTCAACAGGCCTCAGGAGGCAGAGATTGCAGCCTGAGCTGCTTAGTAAAAATTGCTGTTTCAAAATAAGATTATATGTATTACCAAAAGCAGAATGATGAAAACAAAACACAATGTGTAGTCAAGTAAATTAGAATAAAGTCCTACAGGAAAGTATAAAGAAAGCCAAAAAAAAAAAAAAATAAGATTATATGTATATTAGAGAGAATGAAGTGCCCCCAAACTATCCCAGTGATTTGGACATTCTCTCCTACCCATAATTCCTTCCCAGCTGTTTCCCAACTGTCAGGGGAGGAAGACTCAGTAGTGGGAAAGTGGGGAGCAGCCACTCACAGAGCACCTCCTCATAGGCCCCTCGTATGAGGCACGTGTGCTGCGTGACCTGCAAGTAGGTGCCAGCCCTGTTCCACAACATGTGTGAGGACCTAAGGTGTGAGGGTGATTCTGAGCAGCCTTTGCCTATCTGAAAGGAAGAGGCATGGGAGCCTCTCAGCCGTGAGGCCGCAGCAGGCCCCTTACCATTCCTTGAAGAGCTCGGGGTTAGAGAGGGTGCAGGCCACGATTCGCGCTCCCTGAGCAGGGGGGTTGGACCAAGTAATCCGCACGATCTTCTCCATCTGGGAGAGGACTCGCAGGATGCTATCAGATTCTTTGGAAACCACGGTCAGATTGCCCACTCGCTCATCTAAAAAGAGGGGAGAGAATCAGTCTGGAGGCCCTGCCAGGGGTGAGGGTGGAGTGGGCTGCCGCTCAGGAGAGCACTCACTGTAGAGCCCGAAGTTCTTGGAGAAGGACTGGGCACAGAAGAGCTCGAATCCTTCAGACACAAAATAGCGAATGGCCCAGGCGTCTTTCTCTAGGTCTCCAGATGCGAAGCCCTGATAGGCTGAGTCAAAGAAGGGGAACAGAAACCGGCGCTGCGAGGAAGGAAAGGGAGTCAGGGCAGGAAATCCTTCTGGGGCCAAACTCAGACACAGGCTTCCCTTCCCTGACCAGTCCTGGAGGGAATTCCTAATACTGGCTGCTTCTGTTAATCCTTTTCTTCCTGCATCCAACCACCACTTACACCTGCTTCTCTGTCCAGCTAAATAATAACCAGCAAGTCTAATAGTTTCCATCAACGGGACTGCTTTAAAGTATGCTGTTTTTGATGCCACATTGCCAACAGGGTTGACTTCTGAGGCATGGAGGTCATCTCCTCCATTAGTTGATTCTTCCCCTTGAGTTCCTGGTGTGCTAAGCTTAGTGAAGTACACTCCTGGTATCCTCAGGGCTTTGTCACATGCTCCAGGCCATTTTACCACATACTCAAGACAAAGGAGACAGTATGGACTTTGTCTACTCCCCCTCCTACTCCATCACTCCACCTTCTTCAAAGAGTTCCCACACTGAACTTGCTCCTGGTCTCCCACACTCCCCTGCTCCCAACTGTCCAAGCCAGCGACCTGAGTGCATGCTCAAATCCTATCTCTGCAGCGCATCCCTCACATGTCCTGGCACTCATCTCCCTTGAGAGCTCTGGACCCCTTTCACATAACCACTGCCACCTGCCTCATCCAGATCACCATCAACCCCTACCTGTCATGGCACAAAGAGCCTAACTACTCCCCAACCTGTCTAGTCCTGCCTCTCTCCAATCTACTTCCTGGATGCAGTGAGGGTGACTCAAGCAAATGCACACATAGTGTGCCACACCACGATGTCAAGGATTTCAGTGGCTCCCCACTGCCCGCTGAACAAAGTCCAATGCCTCCACAGAGGACTTGGCCGCCATCTACCTCTCCAGCCTCATCATTATATGCTCCCAACTCCCTTGGAACTCGAGTCATACCAAGAACCACTGCCACTTCTTTAATAGTCCATGACCTCTGCCTTGGGCGCCTGACCACACTCTTCCCTTGCAGGGAACCTTCCTTCCCTCCCAGCTACACCTGTCCTCATCCTTCAGATCTCAACATGGAAACCAATTCTTCTGCCATGAAGCATGGCATGTTCTGCCATGACCACCACCCCCCTCTCAACACATACCTACTCCCCCAAATCTGGGCGATGTATCTCCATGTAATCCAACAACAGAACTAGCTAGCTATGTCACAGCACTTGGCTGTCTCCCAAACAGACTGAGAGATCTCTAAGGGCCAGTTCTGTGTGCTCAATACTGTGCCTCTCCTCACAGTGGCCGGCAGGTCGCAGTTTCTTAGTAAGTTTTCTTTAAACATGTCAACAAGAATAGATACACTCCGACTCCAGAAATGCTAATCTAGAAAGTTAGCCCAAAGAAGTAAAAGAAAGGAGTTCTCTTACACCACTGTTCATAAGAGCAAGAAACCAGAGAGCTAAATGTCCATCAATTGATTTAATCAACCCTGCATGGGACATATCCACACCCGAAAGCCAATACAGCTAACACTTAATGCCACGGGAAGGCGTTCAAGAGAAAAACAGTACAGACAAAACGATCCTGTCTTTACAAATATATACATGTAACTACACTAAACAAAAGACCACTGAGGAATGTTCTGTATTCTAAAACCCTGACGATGGTTTTCTTTGGGTAACAGGACTTACAGTCAGTATTTATTTTCTTCTTTGGGCTTTTCTCCACCTTTCAAATTTTTTCAGAATGCAGCTACTGTCTCCGAACACATTAACAATATATACTGTTCTTCACGAGATGCCCTGAAAAGGCAGTTACCTTCATGACTAAGGCGATCTTCTTCCACTGCTCAGGGGTGGGGTCAGTTCCAGTGGGGTTGTGTGCGCAGGCGTGGAGGACAAAGATGGAGAACTCGGGAGCATTCTGAGGAGAAGGATGTTATTTCAGCTCCACATGAGCAGGAATGTGAGGGGCAGGGTTGAGGGCACACAGGTTAGGGCGGCTGATTCCCCACTTAAGTGCTATTTCAGAAACCACCATCTAGTTTGGGAAAGATGCCTCAGACTATCTCATTTATCAACCGATCCGGACACTTTCCCCTGCCCATCCTTCCCCTCTCCCCTACCCACCTCCTGCCTGATACCACCAGGTGCTGTTTACTCTTCCCTCTAGTTACCTACCTCCAGATCATTCAGGAAGCCCTCAAGGTCAAGTCCTCTATTTGCTGCATCCCAGTAATGATAGGACCGAATGTCTTTGAATCCAGCAGCAGCAAACACACTGTTATGATTCTCTGCAAGCAAAGGGATGAAACATTAAATGCCTTTACTGACACCAGAGGCATGACTTGAAAGTCAAGCCAGGCACGGTGGCTCGTGCCTGTAAGCTTCAGCCTATGAAGTGGCCGGGGCTAGGGATCGCGGTTTGAGTCCCACCTGGGGCACGTAGTGAGACCTAGTTCCAAAAAAATATAGCTGGGTGTGGTGGTGCGCACCTGTAATCCCAGCTACCTGGGAAGCTGAGGCTGGGGACTGCTTGAGTCTGTGGTACCCAAGCAATGTGAACCTGTGGTTCCATGGGCAAAAATAGCGAGACCTAGTCTCAAAAAAAAGAAAGGAAACAGTCAGTTCCCAGGGCCCTCACTCACTCACTCTCCACTGGGTGACAGTGAGGTGAGGGGTTAAGATTCAGTCTTAGTTCAACCAGTCTTATTCATGCTAAATTTACGTCCTACTACAGCAGGGCTTCCTGCATCTACACTCTACACTTTCTCTGGGAAGCTTCAACCTACACTAAAGTCCCAGTCCACCAAGTACCTTGGGGAAAAGTACCCAAAATCTGAACTCAAACATCAGGTTACTCCTGTACTCCATAATCCAATGATTGAGTCATTCCTATATGCCAGCTAATCCAGGACAGGGTTACATTTCCTCTGTGAGTGGTGAAAGTTACAAGGATCATTTCCCCAGCTTCTGTTTCTCCTCATGCTATGCAAAAAGGCTCACCCCAGGTCGGTGAGGACACATAGACAGGCGTGTCCTTGTTGTTGGTTCCATTGTACCACCGCGCCAGGAACTCAGCTCCAATTCGAAGTGCACCCGTCCCCCCCAAAGACTGCACACCTCCTACCTGAAAGAGAGGAGGCAGGGTCATTGGCAATAACAGCGAGGTCAGAGAATACTAGGGGAAATATGGCGATGGAAAGCATTTGATGACAAAGTGAGTGAACACTTACTTTGTGCTGCTCTATGTCAAACCCTTAAAATACATTATTTTACCAAAACCTCACAGCTACATTAAGAAAATACTATTCATTGCTTGAGTTGACAGATGAGGAAACTGAGGCTAGGAGAGGTAAAGCAGTGTGCCCAGAGTTCCCAGCTACCAAGCAGTAGGACCTGCAATTCAACCCAGGAAGTCTGGCCCTGGGAGAGTCAAGGACATTCCCAGGCCACAGTGGAGCATGGCCTGCAAGGCGAGCCCCGCCTTGTAGCACCCAACCCGAGATCAAAACTGCCCCAGACAGAAGCATGTGTGGTAGTGTTCCTAGCTTTCGTGGATCTCAGTCTGCAGGAGGGACAGAGCAGGGTTGGCAGAGCCGGCACCCACCCAAGCCTAACCACCCCCTCCAGTTCCTCCACCCTCCTCACTGTCCTGCCCGTGGAGCTTTGACTTCATCCCTTCCCGCTTCTCGTGAGGTTTCTGCCTAACTCCTTCAGTAGAGAAATGCTGAAAGCTATATGCTGCTTGATACGTCTCAGGGATTAAGGCGATAGAAAAGAAGCACATGAGAAGGTCCATCTAAAGGGAAGGCGCACCCTGGTCTGGAAACAGTGGCAGCCTCTGTGGATGCAGAGGTGGGGTCAAGCTCTCTACAACTGCTTTTAAAAAGGAGGAGAATGTTTTCCTTCATGACTCGTAAATTTTAAAGTAATTTTTAAACATGCAAATGTCTGGGGTTTGCTATAGTTCAGCTTCAGTAGGGGGACAGGAGTGTATATGAGATGGGTGATATGCAGACAATTGTTGAAGGGAGGTGGTGAACATGTACGGCGTGTTTTCGCTAGCCTGTTTTATCTCTGCATTCATACCTTGAATTTATTGGCCTGTTTTATCTATTTTTATGTATATTTGAACCTTTTCATAATAAAAGGGGTTTAAAACAATCATCCTGCCAAAAGAAGGAAAGTATCCATTATGTTTTCCAAAAAAAATGTTGATGCTAAAAGGTGACAAAGGAAAATAGAAAAGAGGGAGACCTAATTCTTTCATGGACTGTTATTCCCTTTCTAGATAAACATTAATGAGCAGCACGAATTCAACAGAACATTAACACCCCCTTGATCAAATGAGTCCTCCTATGGATGCAGACTCCCTAAGAAATATATCACAACATACATCCTACCACTAGAGAAAACCCAATGGTCATAACAGATGAGAAAAGCAGAGCTAATCCTGATACAAATGCTGAGTGAAAAAAAAGTAAGTGAAAAACAAACTTCACTCAACCTGTAAATTGTCCTCTTAATGGACAATGCATCACTGGCAGAAATCCCCTTTATAGGTCAGCATGGAGGCAACGGTACCAACCTCACCCCTCTCTCGCCTACTGTTCTGGTTGTATTCAGAGATCTGGGCACCGCCTGGAAAGTGTCACATAAGGAAAGAAGGGAGCATGGCTGACCTGCGGATGGGAGCAAAGGCAATGGTGGCTCCAGCCAGACTTGGTACTAACTTTTCTTCATAGCGACCCCCACTTCGTACAGACAAATCCTTCAAGGATCTGCTTCCCTGTGGGTTCTTTAGGCAGATAACTAATTACCAACATGTAATAATCCAAAGATGCATTCACGTCCCATGGATTGGGCTTCCAGCTGAGTTGAGCCTCAACTTTATATACTAGCTCACTTTTCAGAACACAAATAATTCTGGTATTCTAATACTGCCTATACAAATACACAAGGTTTCTCTTGAACATGGTTTTAAGTTATTGTAGAAACAAGAGAGGTGCATGAGGACACCAGTGAAAGCCTTCTCAGGCCTAATTTTTTATTTCCTGTGCTCAGCTTTTACCTCCGCCATTTCTCTCCCATGTCAGAAAATAAATTCATTAAAAGTTGGGAAGTCCCATGTCAGAAAATAAATTCATTAAAAGTTGGGAAGTCCATAGACTGTACTGAAAATGTGTGTGCAATAAGCTGATCTTACAACCTTTGACATTCATGGTGAATTTCATGTGACACTTGAAATATCAAATTCTCAAGACATTATCACTCCCTAAAAACACACTGGAAAAAAAAAAAATGGAAGGGGAGCTGGGAGTGGTGATGTGCCTATAGTTCAAGCACTGGGAGGCAAGAGGCCTGGGATCGCTTTCAGTTCAGGGTTTGAGACTACCCTGGGCAACATAGCAAGCCTGCTCTCAAAAAAGCAGCCAGGCCCAGTGGCAGGTGCCTTGCAATCCCAACCTGGGAGGCTGAGGCTAGGGATCGCCTGAGTCCGCAGGATCAGGACTACCCTGGGCAACATAGCGAGACCTAGTCTCAAAAGGGGGGGGGCAATAAAAACATATGGAAGACTAGATAGACAGTGTCGGTGAAATTCAAATTGCTCTGAACGACAATAGCAATGAACAGGAGATAGATAATCCAGCAATCTGGACACTATGTGAAGTCACTTTTAATAAATTGCACTAGTACTCAAGAATGCTCTGTGTTTGGAATAAAGGAAAATCATGATGCCAAAGGAAATAAGTACAGGCTTCTGCAAAGGTGGAATTGGATGTTTGGTCTAGATCCTAATATCTGAAAATAGCAAAGTCAGAGGCAGTAAGGAGTTCAGAAAACAGGTTTCCTCCAAGGTTAATAAACCTGGTAATGCTAACTCTTGAGAAAAATGTTTAAGAAAGACATGATTACTGTTTGTTTCTTGGTTCATTTGTTCTTTCATTCTCCCCTTCTCTCCAAGTTCTGACCCAAATACCACTTCTGTTCCCCAGTTACCACATCAGTGGAGGCTGCCCCCACCCTCATGCCCACCCCTGGTAATCCCAGTGTGCCTTCCTTGTGCTACCTCCACAGCACCTATCAGCACTTATAATATGCCATGTCACATTATTTATTACGCTTGTCATCTTGTTTCTCCCCCTAAGAAAGTGAGCCAGGCAGAAGAAGTCTGTGTTTGGTCACTGCTATGTTCCTCCGTCTAGAAGGGTGCCCGACCCTGCCTGGTAGGGAGCATTCACCTGTTGAACGAACAAATGAGCAGAACACAGGAGAACCTCTGACATGCCAGGCTAGCAGTCAAGGGTTTAAGTAAGCAAGCCATGGCTCCTGCCCTGGCAGAGGTGCAATCTTACGGGAGTCAAAGGTTTATGAACACACACATCATGGTGAGCACAGTGGGACTGTTATTGCAGGCTGTGGACTAAGTCCTGGGATCACTCAGAGGGCTTGGACAAATAGCTCTGCCCAAGAAAGCAAAGGACTCAGCAAAGAAGTGACCCTTGATCGAAGGACTCAGGTGGAGACTGGAGTAAGAAAAGTATGTATGGGTGGGGGGGTGGGGGGGATGGGACTAGGGGTGGCTAATCCCAGCTGAGGATCTGCAGAGACAAAGACTCCAAGTCATGGTGGGTCTGGTGGCAGAGTAAACAACAGGTTCTTAGAACAGCAGGACCCAGGGGACCAGGATGCATTAGTTACTGGAAGAACAGGATGAAGGCTGGTAACAAAGTGCCACACACCCAGCTCAAAGTCTGGATTCTACTGTAGATAATGAAGGAGTTGTGGGGGGTGGTGGGGGAGGACAGAGGACCAGGGGACCTGACAAGATTAGTTTTGTTTTTTTGCCAAGGAAGATCACTCTAGCTGAGCTGTGCAGAATGTACTAGAATGAGGAAGAGACTAGAGGACAGGCTATTACAAGGACCCAAATGAGATGATGGCTGGACGAAAACAGCAGCCTGGGGACAGTGAAGATGTCTGGGGAAAGGAGCGGGGCACAGAGTTCATTATCGACTAGTCCCTAAGGTGATGCAGATGGCAGAAGAGCATCCTAAGATGATGTTTTTTTTTAAAAAAAACAGTCCTCAGATGTTTACAGATACCACAAAGACTGTCACTTAAATTTGTTCTGCGATGAGGAAATACAACACAGAATGGACTAGACTAAGAGGGAGGGCTCTGATCCACAAGCAACAGCCCCAAGCCTAACAGAATTAAGTGAGCGCTGGGCAGAGACCAGCATCTACCCCTCACAGTAACTGTGTAAGGAAAGCAAGGCCTGAGAGGACGATGCTCTGCCAACAGGGAGCCTGTTTTCATCTGACCACAGGATCACAACTAACCCGTCAACAGGGTTTCAGCAGAGAGCCCCCAGCTATGAGTCCTCCACACTCCAGTCTTCAGTCTCTTGCCCTCCCTTTGCTGGAAACACTGAAATTTCAGAGAAATGTACCAATGCCAGCCATAATCTCTCCATGCTACCACTTCTACCCAGTTCGAAGCAAGTGAGTCATAGTCTCTCAGCCCAAAGCAGCCAAGACCATAATTCACTGCCTAATCTTTGACCTGAGTTCCAAGACCTTCCCTGGAGACTCCCTAATTCCTTGTACACATGAGACTGTGCCCTGAGCAGTCATTCTACTTATCAGGGCATCTGGGCAGCAGATGACTTCAAGATGTGGTCCCTTCCCTGCACAAAGGCGGCACTCCACCCTGACCCAGGGAAGCCACAGGGCAGCTGGTTTTAATTGCTCAATGCCTACGTGAACTATTGCAAAACCTGGGCTCTTCGCCTTTCCACTCTTCCAACCTGATTTATCACTTTATTGAGTAACTCCTCTGCTCAAAACATCCATAGGCTTTCCCTGGCCTGGTTGCCAAAGACCAGCCTGAGAACATATTCCCAGGTAGGATCACCAGGGAGGTCTCTTTACTATCAAGACCAGCTCTGACCTCCTTGCTCTGGCCCTGGAGTCCTGCTTGAGATGAATGTGCCTCCTTTTCTCCTTTCTCTGTACTCCAGTTCTCAACCCAGGCTGCACTTTGGAATCACCTGAGCTTTTGGGGGGAAAAAAATTGCCCATGGAGGGAAGGGAATAGGGGTGGGAGAAGAAGTACAAGGGCAGGGGAGGGTGGTACCCAGTTGACTCAGATTCAACTGACCTGGCATGGGGTTCAGCCATCAGTCTGCTTTTAAAAGCAACTCCAGCCAGAGCAGAGAGACAGTGTTCTGAACTCATCTGCAAGACCCAGCTCAGGCCCCATCTCCAGCCCCTATCGGTTTCCCGCCTCTGAACCCCACAGCATTGGGGTCCCCTCCGCGCCACTTCCAGCCTCACATAGTCCCTCTTGTTTCTGCTCCCAGAGGGGTTCTTTCACGTATCTCTAGTTATACACAGATAATGAATCAGGAAGCATTTAAATGAGAGAAGCAGCAATGAAGACCTGAAGAATTCAGGACAATTAGAACTGGCAAGGACTTCAGAGGGCAACGAGACTAGGGGCTCTTGAACACTGTGGGGCTGAGGGGGACAGGCTACTTTTGAAAACCTGGCAAAAACTATGAATCTTCTCCCAGGAAATACACATATACAAAGAATTCTGCATAAAATCTTCAGGAGGTCCACAGACCCCTTAAATGATGCCCATTCAAGCGACCCTACGGAACCATGAACCCATAAGCCAGTCTTTTTCTAACATGTGGATGAGATGCAGGTGTTTTAAGGGGGAATGGCTATGGTCATGGCAGGGCTGGGTCAGATCCTGAACTCTCGTCATGCCACTAAATTCCCTTGGTTTGGCACTATCATGACTGCTCCTGACTCAGCATCTGATGAACCACCAGAGAACAACATTCTGCATCTGGATGGCCACGTGATTATCAGGTTCCAGGGGTCACACCATTTAAATCCCCTTCACTAACAGTCCAATATACATAATCCTTAGTGCTTTAAAACAAGTGGAATGTTCAACCTTTTTTCCTTTCTTTTTTAAAACGTTCACAGTTGCTAAAGAGACACTCACCCGTTTCTCCTTGATGGCTGGACTGTCCTCCCCAAGGGCAAGTTGAGAAGCCCTGGTCCGGAAGTCTGCCAGGCCCAGGATTGGCAGATACTCATGGTTCAGGCTATTGTCATTCGCGATCTTCTGCTCCACCTTCTTCACGACAGGCAGAACCCAGGGCTGGCAGTCATCTGTGCGATAAGCTGGAACACAGGAGAGAGTTGTGTAAGAGGAGTCTTAGTTTAAGTCCAAGTAAGAGTTTAGAACTGTGAACAAAGAGTTCTACCGCCTTCCAATCAAAACAAAACTGTGCGGGAAATTCAAGTCATGTTCATTCTCACCGCTTGCTTGGGCCAGGCGCTAGGTTAGACACCAGAGAGAAGGACAGACATGGTTGCTATCCTTTCAGAACTTGTAAATCTTCAATCCATGTTTGTAAATGACAGAATGCTGAGATAAAACTGGATGATCACGGAATAGGATCAAGTCAGATTGCACTTTGCAAAAGCACCCCGCCAACCACAAGCTCTCTCCAAATACTCCATCACCCCTTAATGTCCAGCACTGGGCTTTGATCACCTATGAGGACATAGTGCCCCACCCCTGGGCCCTCTGACACCCAGAGATCTGAGGGGCTCCCCTACTCTGGAAAAGAGCTGAGGGAGAGGGTAGCTTTCCTTAACCAGACGCCCTTTTTGTCTTTCCCTGAAGCTCCAACCTGCCTGCTGGCCCCTGCCCAGGGTGGCCATGGCCTGGTAAGAGAGCCAGGGGCTGCCCCCACACCTATGCTACTGCACACAGAACCCCAGTGAGCTCCTGGTTGCTGGGATCCTGTGAGTGAGCCGGTGCTGCTGGGGGATCTGGTGAGTGATGCCCTCCACCACCCCAGCATTTCAGGAGACCCCATGGTCCACGTCACGACAGGATCTGAAGAGTTTCTAAAGGAGCATCTTGACATTGGGCTTGGTTTTAAGTATCTGTGGCACTCCAGCGTCAAGGACACTTGTACTGCTTTTTCCCAAAAAAACTTTTTTGCAATGCCAAAACACAAACGCTCCATCAGTACTGAGGTCTCCACCAGCGCAGGGATGTTTCTCCTTCTGCCTCTTCCCAAGAGGTTTCAAAAAAAAAAAAAAAGGGGGGGGGTAAGGTGCTACACCCCTAACACAAACTTGAAGGTAGAGGGGAATGGGAGAAGATCCACTTCCTCCTCCTGGAACAAAAGGTGAACAGATGTCCCGTGACTGAAGATTCCAATCTTTTACACAATCACCGAGTACCCATTTGCACACATCTTTGTCCTCTCTGTGTTCTGACATCAGCCAGTGTTTACCAGTTTGACTGTTTCTGTCACTTCATCTGCATCACACTTTTATTGATCTGAGTTTGTTTCATCATATTTCTACACTTTAAAGTACTTTTCTGGCCGGGCACGGTGTCTCGTGCCTGTAAGCTTCAGCCTATGAAGCGGCAGGGGCTAGGAATAGCGGTTCAAGTCCTGCCTGGGGCCCATAGCGAGACCAAGTTCCAAAAAAATGGCTTGGCGTAATGGCGCACGCCTGTCATCCCAGCTACCTGGGAAGCTGAGGCTGGGGGTTGCTTGAGTCTGTGGTACCCTGGGCAACGAGAGCCTGGGGTTCCACAGGCAAAAATAGCGAGACCTAGTCTCAAAAAATAAATAAATAAGTAAATAAATAAACAAATAAACAAACAAACAAACAAACAAACAAATAAATAAATAAATAAATAAATAAATAAATAAATAAAAATAAAGTACTTTTCTGTCTTCTCTGAGCTACCTTACCACTGATTTCCTTTTTCCTATACTACCCTAAGGCCATTTTCAGATTACAGCTTTAGAGGGCAGCTGCTTTGGCTGGCACCCAAGACCAGCTCTTTAGCTAGGGCCCTGGCAGAGGTCACTTGCCTCTCTGCTTGGCTTAGGTCTCCAACAATCCTACACTTGCGCAAGAGATTTTGAGACTGAAAATTTTAGAATGATTCTGGTTTCATTTCATCTTGATGATTTCTGCTCAACATTAATTCCTGCCTTTAAAAAAATAAGTTTTTAAGGATTGATGTGTATTACAGAATATTCTTAAAAGCCGAGAAAGTAAACATTATGATTAACATGTAATCCCATCTCTCACCTTGGTATATGATCTCCCAAGCTTTACCTGCCATGAGTATATTCTTTTATAAAATATGCATCCTATTTATGATAAATTTTCAACATGCCTTTTCCACTGACATATGGATAAGAATGAGCATTCATATTGAATGACTATGTTAAGTGAATATTCATGTAACAGGAATATCTTTTATTGTTATTAGCTATTCTTGTACTAAGTGATAAAGTCACATGTTCCATCTCAGCTTTACTCTCCATTTACCTCATTCCAAATTCTCTCCCACCATAAATACCGTAAACAATTGTTCTTCTTTTTGTATCATTCCAGAATCTTCCACGTATACACGGGCAAGTATATGGCTTATGCCCCCACCCTTGATACACAAAAGGTATAGCGTACTATATGCTATTTTCTCTTGCTTTTTCAAGTTGACAGTCTTTTTATATCTGTGCATGATGTCCTTGTTCTTTTTTACAACTGCAGAACTGATGAATGTACTATAATTAATTTTGCCACTCTTGTTGATAGACATTTGAGTTGTTTCCAATCTTTGGCTATTAAGAAATCATACTTCGGTGAACGACCTTGCACATGTGTCATCTTACATGCATGTACATATATCTGTAAGATGCAGGGCTAAAAATGGAAGTGTGAGCTGAGAAACACTATAATTTCAGTTTGACAGATCTTTCTAAATTGGCCTTCACTGGGGTTTTATCAGTTGATTTTCTTGCCAGCAATGTGCAAGTGTTCAGTTCCCCAGAGTGTCAACCTGTTAAGTGAACTTTTGCCAATACAAGGCTGTAAAATGGCATCTCAGGATAGCCCTACTTTGCAATTCTCTTATTATTAAAGCAACTGAGTATTTTTCACAAACACGAGCCACTTATGATATCTTAGTTGCTAGACAATGTTATTTCCATACATAGTTTCATGTTGCTTTCCATTATTTGTTACTACAAATATTGTGATGAATGTTCTTGTAACTTTACAAAGATTCATGGAAAAGATTTCTAGATATAAAATCACTAGGTCAAAAGCTAGGCGACAAATAAGACTTTATAAGGTCATTTTCATTTTGTGTGGATCTTCTACCAGCTGACTCTACCCTCCAGGAATGTGCCATCTACAAATCTGATAAGCATATCAAACTATTAGTAAAAATGTGAACATAGCTCCAGGCTGACATAGTCACTAAATAATCAACAGCCTCTAGAGAAGTAGATCTTAGAATACCTTGATAAAACTCATGTTAAACATCACAAACTAATTCCTTTTATCAGGTTTGAAAAACCTACTTTATCAGTTAGGATCTGGCCTAGTTTTTTCAAGAGTTACCAGAATAACTATTTCCTAGTAAGAGTTGCACTGAAGCAGACCTCCCTATCTATGATCACAATGCTACCATTGTTCAGAATGTTCTTGGAGTTCTTTTGAAATTGTTACTAAAGACCACATATCATTATTTTGAATATCCACAGTAGTGCCAAATCCTGTCCTTTGAAGGTAAAATTAATTTTTGGAAATAGTATTTGCATCATATCCAGCAAAGGAGGTGGATGGAAAACTGGATAATAAAAATGGAGAGGAATTAAAGTGGAAACTAAAGTTATTCTTTATTTCTTATAAATGGAAATATTTCATATGTGATAAAATATATGTGTGTATGTATATATAGATATATAGAGAGAACATTTCTAAAAGATATCTTGTGTGTCACCTGTTTTGACGGCCATTCCAAAAGAGGGTTTCCAGAAATCTGTGAGCACAGTTTATTGGGACCACATCTACAGAGAGGGAACTACTTCAATGTGCAAGACTTTGGATGCTCATAGAAAAACCACTTCTATTACACTTACCTCTGTGTTTGGGTATTATAGATTATGCTATCTATATTACTAATAAGATATCTCATTTGTAATTCATGTATTAGAAATAAAATGTGAAACTCTGGGAATGATGGCATGTGCCTGTAAGCGACAGCTTATGGAGTCACAGCAGGGTCTGGGGATCGTGGTTGAGTTCTGCCCGGGGCAACAAAGCGAGCTCTAGTTCCAAAAAATAGGTGGGTGTGGTGGCACGCGCCTGTAATCCTAGCTACCTGGGAAGCTGAGGCTGGGGATCGCTTGAGTCCGTGGTACCATGGACAATGTGAGCCTGCGGTTCCACGGGCAAAAATAGCAAGAACTGGTCTCAAGAAAAAAAAACAGGGAGCCGGGCACAGTGGCTCGTGCTTGTAAGCTTCAGTCTATGAAGCCCCTAGGGCTAGGCTAGGGATCACGGTTCGAGTCCCGCCTGGGGCCCATAGCAAGACCTAGTTCCAAAAAAATAGCTGGGCATGGTGGCACACGCCTGTAATCCTAGCTACCTGGGAAGCTGAGGCTGAGGATTGCTTGAGTCTATGGTACCCTGGGCAACGAGAGCCTACAGTTCCACGGGCAAAAATAGCGAGAACTAATCTCAAAAAAAAAGAAAGAAAGAAAATGTGAAAGTTTTTTTTTTAAGCTGTAGTATCACTGTTCTTACCAGTACTGTATATTCTGTGCAATTTTAAAAAATAATACTGTTAACACAAGAGGAAGCAGGTAGTCATTGGTATTCATATGGCAACAAAAGAGAATCTAGACAATTTATACCTTTCCTTCCTTCTTTCCTACTTAGTTTCCCCCAGGTTCCATTCCACATTAATTCCCAATGTCTTGCCTAGCTGCCTAGTAAAACAGAACCACAGATGACTCTGCATGATGCAAGCAATGAGGTCAGGCAATCAAAAGTCACAATTCCTGCTCTCCCAAGGGATTTTTCTCTCCTTCCTGTGGGACTCATGAGTTTCTCAGTCATCTTTCATTCACTCATTCATTAAATGAGAACTTAATAACTCTATCCAAAACCTTGACAGTTTGGAGATCTTCCAGAGTTGGCAGGAAATAGTTGCGCAAGATAAATAAAATGAAGAAAAAAATTCTGTCTGCCCTCCAGGAAACACCAAGGATGGAGCCCTGATTCTCCTGCAAGGAGAGTCAGGGGAGAGTTGATGCAGGATCAAGTGTGAAAGAATTTAAAAAGAAAAGAAGGGTAGCCCAGGACAGGGAACTCCTGTGCAAACTCCCAGATGCTTGGAGAGAGGAAGTCTTTGAGGGTCTGTGATTTCATGGCTCAGACACAGGAGGAAGAGGAAGAGCAGAGAGTGGCTCTTCAGTGGGGAAAGACCACTTGGAGTTGCTTCAGTGGGGAAACCACTGTCAGCATTCAAGCGTGACTGACATCGACAGCTGCACACTTTAACAGTTCATTTGAATGACATGATAGAAAATAAAAAGGGGAAGATGACAGGAGGTTACTGCAATAATCCAGAAGGGACACTGAGGTCTTCAATGAAGGCAGTGGCAGTAGGGATAAAGAAAAGGGGAGATATTCAAAATAGACTGGTAGAAAACACAAAAACTAATGAAAATAAGTAGATATGAGATGTGAGTTGTTGATGACTCCAAGGTCTGCTGTCTCTAGTCTGGATAATGAGCATTGTAAAACATAAAGGGGAAAAAGGCAAAGATTAAGGAGGTGGAAATGACGGGTTATATTTTACACATGTTGGGTTTTAGGTGTTTGTCCAGCAAATTGTAGCAAGTATGTGCCAAGCTTCAGAAAAGAAGTGCAGAGTGGAAGTAAAGATTTTATAAAAACAGATATCAATAGCAGCTGAAGCCATCCTAACAAGGATTTACTGAATACTTAGCATTTACAAAGGCTAAAACACTTCACTTTTTCTTAAACTCCTGTTTAGTTCTTATAACTCACAAAATAGATATTGTGACCTGTTTTAGGAAACTGAGCCCAAAACAACTGAGTCATTTCTCCAAGGGTCACAAGGATTTTAAGAGCTAGGCTGTTTCATACTATGAAGTTCATGGATCCATGTGTGTCTTTTTTTTTTTTTTTTTTTTTTTCCTTTGAAAACAAGAACTGTCCAGAGAAAGCTTGGAGCAAGCAGGCCCCAAAGGACAATTGTAGGGGGCCTTCTTAGAGCATGCTCAGGACTCCATGAACTACCACTCTACTTCCTGGGTCCAAGTCCTTTTAGGAGTCACACAGGTTTCAGGGGTATCTGGCACCCCTGAATGAAGGCAGTGGCAGCAGGGATAAAGAAAAAGGGGAGATATTCAAAATAGACTGGTAGAAAACACAAAACCTAAAAATTAACAAAAAAAATTAACAAAAAAACTACAAAGATGACTGAAGTTGTATGATATTAAAAGTAAGCAAAACATGTAAAAGACAAAATAAAATTTTATGATCCACTTAAAAAAAGGAAATTAAACCATCAAATTGTCATCTTCCTACTCATCCTAAAATTTCCAGTTCCCCCACCCATCAGTCTGGAGGATATTATTCCTCTGAGAGGCTTCTCCAAGTAGGGAAGCAGGTCGGGGGATACTCAGAAACAACTGATACAGCTCATCTTTCCAATAATTCTATCTGAAGATGTTAGATAAAATTAAAAACAACAAATATTACTATAAACACACTTTACCTGGAACAAGGAATCTGATAAGCCTTCCAGAGCCTAAGAAGAAATCGCTTCTAAGGCTGCAGTCATCAGCAGGTGGATTCAAGTCTCCCCCAATTTAAATCACTTATCTGACACTGAGAAGCACAAAGACAGCCTACTCAGAGAGCATCATGCTTAACAGGGGATATGGAATGCTCTGGTTTAGCTGTAAGGAGATGACTAAAATAGTCACAGGGACAAGAAAATCTCTAGGGAAATTATTTGCAGATAGGAACTAGCTGATGAGATTAAGTTGCAATTAATTCTAAACATATCTAGCACCACTAGTACATGGCTGGGTAACCTCCATTGGGTTTTAAATTGGAGAGAGGGTAGCACCTTCACCAAATTCAATGATTGTTGACCTTTCCCCTTCACAAAAGGAAATGTGATGTTAAGACATAGGAAAGTAGGAAAGAGACTTTCCCTTCTACTCTGTTACTTAAACCCTTGTCCAAGCTGGTGCCATCCACAGAGATCATCAAAACCAATTTTTTTTTTTTTTTTTGAGACTAGGTCTCGCTATGTTGCCTGGGGTACCATGGACTCAAGCAATCCCCAGCCTCAGCTTCCCAGGTAGCTGGGATTACAGATAAACACCACCATGTCCAGCTATTTTTTGGAATTAGGTCTCGCTACATTGCCTCAAGCGGAACTCGAACTACGATCCCTGGTCCCCACCGCGGCTTCCTAGGCTGCTGCTTACAGCATGTGCCACCATGCCCAACTCAAAAACAATATTTATATAACACTTTTCACTTAAATATCACATTTCACACATAAGTACTCATTTACCGCTTGGTCAACTAGAGGCAGGTAACATCCTACCCTACAGCCATGTCATGTGCTAGTGAATCTTAAGAGCAGAATTTTCAAGGTTATTCAGTCCTGACTCCTCTTTTAACTAAGTGAGGCCCTGGGGTGTTAAACAATCCTCCCAAGGTCACCCTGCTGGACCATGGGGCTGGGCCTGTTCCCACTACAATACACTGGTTGCCTCTGTATCTCCTGAAGAGATCAAAATAGAGAAGAGGGCGGTTACCCTGGGGCTTGAGAGCCATGGCATGAACTCCCAACTCTGGGACCTTCTACCTACCACTGAGAGCAAGAGGTTTCCTCACCTTTAAAACAGTAGCAGTAACAAAGAAACCCTGGAGTGCTCAGCATTCCATTAAGTTAAATGCATAAATCCTTTACTGAGGAAGGAATTGAAAGGAGTAAGTTCCCCCCTTCCTGGAAAACATGATGGTGACCATGAGCCACAGACCCTGGTCTCAACCAATCACTTAATGCCTGGGCTACAGGGGGAGGGGGCTGGGGGGTTGGATTGGTTTTGTTTTTGTTTTTTTTTTGCCTTATGAGCCATTTATTTCTGAATCCATATCAGAAATTATTTCATTCTTCAGTTCTTAGACTGATGATTTTTATTTAACTTCTTTTAAGCAACCCCAAAGAAATGTCAAAACAACAATGACTAACAGCCAATACTTACATAATTCCTACTTATGTGCCAGACACTATTCTAAGTACTCTCAATGCATTTAATCCTCACCAAAATCCCGTAAGACAGTTCACAGGTAATTTCGACAATAAAATCTTGAGATTTTTAAAAGATGTATTTAGAGCAACATCAATATTAGTTCTTCACTAGATATTTGGCCGCAAAGAAATATTTGGAGGTTTTAGATTGGATTTAAACTAAAAGTTTGAATGATGTCCATCCCAATTCAACTCAAGGCAATCTTTCAATAGATCTCCCACTTCCTGCCATGGATGGAACTATGAGGCAATAATTTTTTTTTAACTACTTTATTGTGGAAATTTTTCTTTTTTCTTTATTTTTAAGAGACTAGGTCTCACTATGTGCCCAGGGTTGTCTCAAACCCACGGACCCAGGTGATCCCCAGTCTCAGCCTCCCAGGTAACTGGGATTACAGGTGCGTGCCACCACACACGGCTTATTGTGGAAATTTTCAAGCATATAGATATATAAAATATACAAATTTTGAGAACGATACAATGAACGCTCAGCTTCAACAACCATCATTTTTAATAATTTTTTTCTTACCTCTCCCACAAGGGTCATTGGTGAAGTTTTGTTTTTTTTTTAAAACAGGTCCTTCCCTTGTACAGATACAATCAGTCGCCAGAAGCTGATTTTCAGCCTCTTCCTCACTACTGTATGAAACAGTTCAATGTTCTAGTCCTTTGACTTTAAGTCCCAGTCTCAGTTTCCTAGAACTGGACATTATCCTACTCATTTTCTCCTCCCTGAATGGTCTTTGCATGTGGCAAAACCCAAATTAAGAAAAGTATCTACACCGGGCAGGGTGGCGCGTGTCTGTAAGTCACAGCTTATGGAGTCGCGGCAGGGTCTGGGACCGCGGTTCGAGTCCCACCCGGGGCAACACAGTGAGACCTAGTCCCAAAAAATAGCTGGGCGTGGTGGCGCGCGCCTGTAAGCCAGCTACCTGGGAAGCTAAAGCTGAGGACTGCTTGAGTTCATGGTACCCTGGGCAATATGAGCCTGCGGTTTCCCGGGCAAAAATAGCAAGACCTAGTCTCCAAAAAAAAAAAAAAAAAAAAAAGTATCTATGAAGCTTCAAACATCCAATGATGGTAACAGAAATAACAAATCACTAGAGAAAATTAGCATTCAAAGGAATTTTGAGGCACTCTAGTCCATTTTCTTGGCAGACAGAGAAACTGAGACCACACTCTGAATTGTCCAAGATCCAAAGACAGAGGAAGAAATCAAAGTCGGGAAATGAGTTTCAACTGTCCATCCTCTCCACTCCCTCTACCCAGTCCAACGACATAGGTGACGGTCAGTACAATCCTCTCAGAGCCCCCTATGGAGCATTAGATCAGAAGCACTCAGATCCCCAGTGTGGCGCTTCACATCTGCTTGTTTTGAATTTCTGGAAGACAAAAACAAGACTTCCCTTCTCCCCCCAAGGCACATTAGGCACCCGGTGGTCACGCAAGTTATGACTCACCCAGAGTCCCCTAGGGCTAAGAGATCGCTTATCCATCCCTCAGCATCCGGCGCCCCAAGCTGGATGTAGCAAAAGGAACCCAGGATGGGGAACAGCAAAGTTCAGTGTGTGACCCGCCCGCTGCACCAGCTCCGTGTGAATTTGGGCACCTCGCCCTTTTCCAGAAATTTAATATCCCCATCTATAAAATGCGCGGGTTGAACTGAGCCGCGCGAAGCCCGCCTCCCCTCGGCAGTTCCCCTTTCCAGGCAGCACCGAGATCGACCTTGGCTTCTCCCGCAGTCCTTGGGGCCAGGGTTGGGTCAGCTCCACTCCCCAGGTAGCTCACACGCCCGGCCACTGCAGGCATCGTCCTTACCTCCCACGCCCAGATTAACCTTGCGGGGGTCCGGATCCTCCCGGAAGTCAGCAGTGAGCTTAAAGACAAGCACAGGCTGAGCCTGCGGGACCTCAGCAAAGATCGACGGCTGCGCCATAGCGAGAGAGCACGCGTCTGCCTGGAAGGGGCACACCCTGCACCGGGAGCCTCTCGGTCGGTCTGGCGGCCGAGACTGGAGGAGACTCTCACCTTCACCTAGCTGCCGGGGGCGGGCCCGCGGTCTCCAATGGTCAGGTCGCGTCCGGAGCTTGGCAACGCGGTTAGCCAATCGTGAGCTTGTGACGCATGAAGGACCAAGGGGGCGGGGATGCTGTTCTCCAATCCAATGAGAGAATCTTATCGGAGGCCGATTGTGATGCGTCCAATGGAAGGCAAACCGGCTTAAATAGGGGACGGGGGCTAGGGTTGATTGGCAGAGTGTGCTCCTATCGTTGGGGCTGTTATTCCCCGGGTCTTTATAGAGGGCGGAGCCTAGCTCGTGTGCGCTGGAGGCGGCCTCCGCGACCTTCTACGGCCAGCAAAGGGAAGGCGGATCCACCGGGAATTCCGGGGACCCGGCCTTCCGGGACCCGCGGAGCAGGTGTTCTCGCTACCCGTACGGTTCTGGCCGGGGCTGCCAGCCAAGTGTCTGGCGTCTGCGCTCGCTCGAACGCGTGTCCTGGGCCGGGGCGCACAGCACCGGAGTTCGCCCAGGCGACCTTGACCATCTCGGTGGGATGTTCTCCCCCAGAGGAGGAAATGTGGGTGGGCCTCCCGCCTTGCTCTCGGACTGGGAACGTCCTACCGAAAGGGAGGGAGTAGCCAGGAATTCCTTTCTGCTGCTCCTGTGTACTTTGGGGTTTTGGTCCGCTTTCCCCTCAGAGGGCCTGGTCCTTAAGGACCTTGGGATCTGGGTGCGGCCGCCCTTCCTTGCTCTCCTCCCACACACACAGTCGACCAGATCTTGCTGTCGTCAGCTGGCTGACACCCAGGCTGCCTCTTTTAGGCAGGCTGTTGGGTCCATCTGCTGTTCCTTCCTCCCCACCCCCACCCCCTCACCCCCGCGCCACCTATTGACCTTCAAAATGCCACCTGCAGAAAACTTTTTCTTAACCCTCACTGATCAAAATCCGTCTTCCCTGTGCTCTGTATCCTGTCGACAAAATTAATATTTAAGAAAAGGCCCTAGTTAAGAATCTACTTCTAAAGCCAGTCTACCCGGGCTCAGGTTCTGGTTCTGCCACTTACTAACTCCGGCAGCTTTAGGCAAGTTATTTGACCTCTGTGCCTGTGGTATAAAGCGTAGATAACAGTGTGTTCCTGGGGTGGTTGTGGGGATTACGTGTTAATACATAGAAAGTGCCTCATTGCATACAGTAAGCACTCGTTAGAGGTTAACTATTGTCATTCCACACTGACAGTCTTCATCCATGGTAATTTTTGGCTGGAGCTCTTACCCTGTATAAACCTCCCTCAGTTTCTTGCACTAGGTAAGTAGTCAATAAAAGGTGGAAAGAGGTTGGACACAGTGGCGCATGCCTCTAAGCGGCAGCCTAGGAAGCCGTGGCTGGGGCCAGGGATCACGGTTGGAATCCCAACGGGGCCAGGTAGCGAGACCTAGTTCCAAAAAAAAAAAAAACATAGCTGGGTGTGGTAGCGCATGCCTGTAATCCCAGCTACCTGGGAAGCTGAAGCTGGGGATTGTTTGAGTCTGTGGCAACATGAGCCTGCAGTTTCCACAGGCAAAAATAGCGAGACCCAGTCTCAAAAAAGAAAAGGTGGAGAAAGAGTCCATTCCTTTGGTGTTTCAAAAAGAAAAATATGCCTGAGCCTCTATTCATTGGGTAATTAAACAAATCTCAAAAATGTGTCTTCCATCCAAATGAATAAACAAAAACAAACGTAAAGAACTTAATTCAACACCTGCCAACCTCCGTGTTACCTGCTACTAATCAGAATCCGCCTCTGTTTTCAAGCGCTAACTGTACTTCACAGTACTTCACTAGGGACACTTTCCTCTTAAGTTTGAAAGTTCAACACTAAGCGTGACATGATCATGAGTTGTCAGCACTTCCAAAAGCAGGGGCAGAGGGCAGCTGTTGAAAGGGTGTTCTAGAGCCCAGCCTTCCAGAGCTTCATTTAAACCTGTCTTCACAGCATTGGCCAACAGTGTCATGGTCACTCGTGATGTCATTCCCTGGGGAAAAAAACAACCCTAGATTACCTAAACACTCAACCTGACTGAACCAAATAAATATTTATTAACCACCTAAGCTGATCTTTGACCAAGTCAATGCTGGTTGGGGCAAATGAAGAGCCATATGCAGTTTTTCTTCATGTCTTCATAATATCTGCTATAAATTTTAGGAAAAGGGCAAACTTTCTTTTGCGGGGGGGGTGGGATATAGATTAGGTGGGATCCATATCTCAACATTTTTTCCTTAGGAATATGCATAATCTTGGAGATAACACTTTAAGATCAGCGTTTCTGTCTTGCAAACGCAAAAGGCCAATCTTGAAATAAACAAGATGCTTTGCAGGCCATGGCTAATTTTAACACTGACTTAGAATGGTCTCAGCACTCCTCTCTGCTGTTCCCCTCTTGAGAGGGAATCATAGCCCAGACAAGGAGGCAGCCAGGTAAAGTAAGTGTCCCAGGAAAGGGCAGTAGGATTAAGAAGAAGGAAGAGATGCTATTCTCCTTGCATCTTACTTCATTATGACTCTCTGTACAAGCACCTGCCCTGCCATCCCCTTTCTGGCTTTTTTAATTTTTTTTTTCTTTCTTGAAAAGAATTAGAGGAAGAGGACCTGGGAACCCCACAGCAACAGCTTCACCTGTTGATGAATTCCTTTAGAATAATCTCTCGGCAATCGGAAACCTTCAAGGCTGAGTAACACTGCCCATAGTATAAATGACAGGGTAGGCCTGGGCAGCAGTGGACACTGCAGGAACCTCTAAGCAAACCCACACCGACTTGCTGTATTCAATCTTGCCCCTGAATACGCCAGTCTAAATTTCAAACAAGTCAGGGGAGGGAGGGGGCAGTTTATCATATTTTGCACACAAACCAAAGTGCTTTGGGAAGGTGGCATTTGAGGGTAAGCTGGCTTAAGGGTGGGAGATTTTTTAGAAACTACCTTGAACTGAACAAATGTGCTGAGCAAAAGTTTCTTTAAAAAACAAAGCTGCGAGAGGAGTTGAGTCGCAGTGTGGCTAAATAGTAGACAAGTATGGAACCCATAGGTGGCGCTGTTCTCTCACAGTGTTGAATTGACTTGCTAAAGAAAGTGACTGCTTATCACCCACTCCCCTCAAATTAACTGGCTTGTTTCCTGAAGGAAATAACTCCCCTTGCTTCTCTTCTCTCCCTTTTCTACCCTTTCTTTTATGTGTGGAGCAAGTGAGGACCTATTCATAGAAACATATGTCCAGTGAGGCCTGAGGTAGTTTGGATTTAAAGTTAATTCCTAAACCATGCACCCACGTGGGCAGAACTATTTTTAAAACTGCTAAGACCTTTGAGAGATAGCAACAAGGCTGACAACTATTGATGGTTTTATTTACTTCTTAAGAGTAATTCGTTTCCAGACACCACTTAGAAATTGTTAGGTTGTACGAGTCTCATGTTTGGGAAGCAATGCAAAATGGCTAAAAAACATGGCCTCTGAAACTAGGATTCTATTCTGTACTTCAATTTCTTCACCTGGAACATGGAAATAATAGTAATTCCACCCCCATGGAGTTGTTGTCATGATGGACTGAGTTGATGTAATCAATGTATGATTTTTCTTAGTACAAATTATTTGAATTATCCTAGACACTTACTAAGTACTTGGTGTTAACTGTCATCATTACCATCACTATCATCACAGATATTCTTTACAGCACTTGCCTATAAGATTTGTCTAGTTTGCTCACTGAACGGTGAGCAGCATAACATAACTGCATAGGTTTCGTACCAATTATCAAACTAGTTTTAGCCACCAGGATGGCCGAGTGGTTAAGGCGTTGGATTTAAGATCCAATGGACGTATATCCTTGTGCATTCAAGCTAGTTTTGCCTCTTACTAGTTTTAAAACTTTGAGTCAATTAATTAATTATGTATTCTTATCTGTAAATCAGGACAAGATTTACAGATAAGATTTGTTGATAACAAGACCCCTTTAACATGGTTGTAGAAAATCCTATTATTACCCTAGAGATGGCCCATCAGTCCCTGGGTGGCTATAGACTAAGTCCCTTCAAAGTTTGTCCATGAGGACCTCTTGCTGGCATATGCTCTGTCTGTACTTTTTAAAATATGGAACAGAAAGAACAGCCTTTTTAATATGGAGAGTCCTCCAGGAAACTTTTGCAGAGATCTATAAAATCTAAGAGCAACTTAAAGGTAATGAGATATTTTTTAAGGAACTAGTTAAGGGTTTAAAACAATCCTATCTCTCCTGTTCCTCTCTAGAACATAAACAAACACAACCTCTTTTCAGAAGCTTTATTTCCCCAAGTTGGGTATCTATCTCTTGTCATTGTGGGATCATCTTAAAGTCTGATGCTTTGGTACAAGATAAAAGTAGTGGAAGAGATAATGAAGGAAACATATTCTTGTTTTCCAAGGATGCATGTGCCGTAATTCCTAAAGGGGTCCTTTAAAGCCATGTAAGGGATAAAGATTTCTTAAATCTAGTCCAGGAACCGCAGGGGGTATGGGTTTGGGGTTGAGGGTGCATTTCAACATCCAGCAGTAGAGGGCAGCACTGCCCTGCTTTTGCAAATCTGAGCGCCCCTAAGAAAATAAAAGCAAAGCTCTTGAAAGCTCTGTTGTGTTTACTTTTAACTAATACTTTTAAAAGAAAAATTAGCATCTCTTTCTTACTGTTTAGGTGATTATGCAGAAAGAACGTCAGAGCCTGTATTGCCTTGAAATAAGTGGTAAAAAATACACAAGGTTTTAGGTCCCCTGCTCAGGATATGGGTTCTGTCTAGCAAAGATAAACAGTAGCTTGACCCTGGACAATCAGATAGGGTTATTGTATGAACAGACCTAATGCTCCTGCACTTTCTGGGTAGAAGTCAATCTACTTTACCAGCAGGATGTGGTTTTAAAAGTGTGTAACTCATATGGTCTTATCCTGATAACTGCTTTTCAATACCGATTCATTGACTTTATTTTGCTGTCTGTGTTCGTTTTCTATCGCACCTGGGTCAGATCAGACCTATTTCAACTACACTACATGTATTATGACTTTAAGGAATGATGTCAGACATGATGGGTAAGGAATGCCTTTCATGGGACTGCAGTTGGCTTAAACAGGAGTGAAACTGAAACCTTGTATGCTAGTTCTCATTCTCCTGCTGGATGGTTTGAGTTTCTTTATGCAGTAAATAGCAAGATAAAGTAATTTGTTATTTTGTGCTAAGAATTATTTGATGCTCTTTGTCAAAATGACAAACAGTGGAGAATAACCCTTCTTTTAGCAAATATAGAACCACAGTATTCTTACTACTTTGGGATCTGCTCTAATCCTCAAAACATTTTGAGACATATCTTCATGGCAAATTAAATTCCACCAGGAATAAGAGGGGATGACATGGAGTCTAGTTCCCAGCTCTGCTATGTGACCTCGCAAAAATTACAACCTCCAAACCTCGGTTTCCTCATCTGTTAAATGGAGGCAGTGCTTCCTAGATCTTGTGAAAAGTCAATTTAGAAAAATAGATATTAAAGTGCTTTGAAAACTATTTAAATACCTAACAAGTATTTCTATCACTGTAGCCCAAAGAAAGTCCTGCTTTTCCTAAACTCCTATAAGACTTTGTGTCTCCTCACCGGGTATGGTTATCGCACCTAGGATTGTTCATTTTTGTGTGTACTTCCCCCTACCCCCTCCCCAAACACAAATAGATTACTAGTTAGTTCTTTGAGAACTGAAACCATCAATTATACTTACTACTATTCTCTGTGTTAACAAAATATTTGTAGATTGATTAAAAACAAACATTTGTAGATTGATTTAAAAACATCAGCTACAATGAAGATTAAATTTTCTATTAATTTTGTAAAAAAAAAAAGCTTACCACCTTAACCACTAGAAAGTATATAGTACAGTCGTGTTGACTATATGCACAGTGACACAACCAATCTCTAGAGCTTTTTTCAGCCAGAACCCATTCTTAATAACCATCTTCTACATAAGTTATGTGGAAGTACCTGACTTCCAAAGCACTTATTTATTAATTGGAAAATATATGACTTTCACTCTGTGACCTAGGCTGTGTGGAACAAGGTAATCAAAAGACTAACACTTCTTTATTTTTTTGAGACTAGGTCTCGCTATTTTTGCCCGTGGAACCACAGGCTGTCTTTGCCTGGGGTACCAGAGACTCAAGCAATCCCCGCCTCAGCTTCCCAGGTAGCTGGGATTACAGGTGCGTGCCACCACACCCAGCTATTTTTTTGGAACTAGGTCTCGCTACGTGCCCCAGGTGGGACTTGAACAGCGATCCCTAGCCCCAGCCGCTTCATAGGCTGAAGTTTACAGGCATGAGCCACCATGCCCAGCCTAAGACTAACACTAAGAACTAAAGGTTCTTCCCAACATTCTATTTTCTATAAGCCTGGGAATACATGTCAGAAAAGAGAGGTGTCTCTATAAAGAAAGCACTTTAGCCAGTTATTTACATCTAGCAAATAATCGTATTTAGAGGTAGGAAACTATGGTCTTGAAATACAACATTGCTTGCCAGTTATTTGGTTTCCAGAATAGCCCACTTTCCTTAATGACTGAAATAAAGCTCTATTCGTAATCATTCCTGCCATTGCAGTAGCATTTTTATTTAGCTGGTACATGTGAGGCTTGGAGTATAATATAGAGGGAAACCAAGCCAGAAAAGGACTGTTGTCATACAGAGTCAATTTGTTCCTACTAGGTGCTCAGTAAAAACTGACTGAAGGGATGAACAAAGATGGCATCTCATCAAGGTTGTCATAAGACTGTCCAAAGATTTAGAACTGTTCAAAGATTAGAACTTAATATGAAAAGAAGTAAATCCAGCCTAACTGGATTGACCTGGTTGGTGGGTCCTCACCTGTGTGCTTAGGAACACAGGACATGACCAAAAGCAGACACAGTAAGAAACAACAACAGAATTTATTTACATAAGGAGTGAAAAGGGGGGGCGAGGGGATGGCTCATCATCAGTTCTAGCAGCTAGAGAATGCCAAAGCCCGTGGAATTATCTTCATGAATTTTTTACTAATGAACAGGGGAAAAGTAGACAGCAAAGAAACAGACACTTGAGTCCCCTCTTATACCCACCTACTCCATATAGTCCTCCTCGTGCCCCCCACCCAGTATGACACAGCCCCTTTAGCGCTGCTTTGTAGATCCAGGTGTGTCCACTTACATATGCATACACCCACTGGGCCAGGCCTGTACAATCATGGTGAGGACTCAACACCACAGGTCATGGTCATAGACGTTAATGGCAGAAAGACTAAAAGCCCTGAGAATCCATTTACTCCACACTGGCATGTAGACATGTGCTATCTGCCATACCCCAGAGAGCACCACTGAGCAGAGCTGCAAGCTGCAGGAGGCAAACTGGTGATATTTATAGAGACCTCTCTCCATCAGCAGCTGAAGCTCCAGTAATACATTCTGGAATAGTTGGCACTTATTTTAACTGCTAGATGCCCCCAGTTCTGCTGCTGTTTCCCCACTCAGTGGGTAAAGTCTAGAAAGCTCTACCTTCTACCATCAACTTGGCTATGAGAGCCACCCTCTGATTCAGAGGTTGCTGCTGGAGTGGCCATGTATTAAAAGAAAATGGAAATCAGTTATAAAGTATTGTCCACACATAGACAGTGTAGCAAAGTCTTATTTTTAGGAAATAGTCAATCCAAATTCAAGACAAAAAATATTCAAAAATGTTCAGCAGAGGTTATTATTAAAACCACTTCTGTCTTCATCTCAATTCTATCAAATAGTACAGTAAAATGCATTAGTAAGTTAAATCTAATCACAACCTATTTAACCTATTTTGCATAAACTCATAGGCCAAATAGAATTTCTGGTGGCTTTGTTGGAATTTTCCATAAGGGATCTTAGACTGAACTCTCCTAAAATATTGTTAAATTCTCCAGAAATAATTTCTACATATGATCACATTCTTAAATAACCCAAATTAAAGATCTGATTATAACGCAGTGACAAGAAAATTTGCTTAACTTACAGAATTCCAGAACACCTGTAAGCAACAGCTTATGGAATCGCAGCTGGGACTGGGGATCACAGTTTGAGTCCTGCCCGGAGCAACATAGCAAGACCTAGTCCCAAAATAAATATCTGGGCATGGTGGCGCATGCCTGTAATCCCAGCTACCTGGGAAGCTAAGGCTGGGGATCGCTTGAATTTATGGTACCACGGGCAACGTGAGCCTGTGGTTCCATGGGCAAAAATAGTGAGACCTAGTCTCAAAAAAAAAAAAAGAAAGAAAGAAAAGAAATCCAGAACAACCAGAATTGATAAGGAATATTATATCAGAACATATCAAACATGCATGTTTCACAAAATAATTTTTAGAACTCCAGGACTAATATTCAAGGAAATGCTAAATTGAAACCTTTCTCAAAAGCAACAATGCTTCCCATTAAGTTCCAGTCTACCAGATAAAAAGCAATAGGTTGCCTTGATCTAATGTCTTCCTCATAAGAAAGGAAACTTTTTTTTTTTTGAGACTAGGTCTTGCTATTTGCCCATGGTACCGCAGGCTCTCGTTGCCCAGGGTACCACAGACTCAAGCCATCCCCAGTCTCAGCTTCCCAGGTAGCTGGGATTGCAGGCGCGCGCCACCACGCCCAGCTATTTTTTCAGAATTAGGTTTCGCTACGGGTCCCAGGCGGGACTTGAACCACGATCCCTACCCCTGCCGCTTCATAGGCTGAAGCTTACAGGCACGAGTCACCATGCCTGGCCCATAAGAAAGGAAACCTTTTTATGGAGAGTCTTAGGAGCTCCACAAAGGCTCCATAAAATTTACTCTGATCAGTCAAGTAAAAATTTACCAATTTTTCCTAACTTGGATTTCTGGGAATTTTTATGTTAAGTGTTAGAGAAAATATGATTTAATTGCTTGCTAGTGACAATTTAATATATCACAACTCCGACTATACTCCACCAGCACAATGTTGACAAGATTAGATGCCCCATCTTTTTATATCTCATCCCAAAAGTAACCTTTTTCGTCCATTAAATCTTACTTTATTTCACTTCCACAACTGGAATTCCTAACCTTTAAAAGCCCTTTATTTCCCCCATTCCCACTTTATCTGCTGTTCAAGGACTTAAGCAGCTCAGGTCAAACTGCCTCCTCTGTGTAATGCCTACCCAACACCAATCTTAAGAAGAAAACACTTGATAGTACAACTGTAATGATACATATGTTTCAACCCAAACCTTTCAATTTGCTATTATTTTTTCTGAGCTCAAAACTTCTACAGGCATCATCTATACAACTTTCCTTCCCCTGAGCACGATGAATCACCTGGGGAAGTCTGCCCCAGCTGTGAACACCTCACAGCTTTTGGCTGGAAGTTACAATCCTAAACCCAGAAGACACAGAACCAACAATAGGAGACAATTGCCAGAAAAGATCCAGAGAAGCGCACTACATCTGCCCTACAAGTTCCCGACAACCACGTGCTCGGCCTGGCTGTCTGCCTCAGCTCTCCTGGAGATCCGGGGCCTCATCTGTTGCTATCCAGGAGTGCAAGTCCGTACCTAGGAGTAAGAAAGGACATAGTTTGAAAACAAAAAGTCCCAAGGGCCAAACACAGACCAACAGCTTGCAGCGAGAGGAGTTGGAGTGACCAGAGGGAGGAAGAAGGGGGAAGGGGGTGTGCAAAGGGGGTGTGGTGGGGAATAAGAGGTACAATACAACCATGCAAACATGACCGATGTTATATGATAATTACCAAATAAAAATATTTAAAAATTTTTTAAAATTTTCCTTCCCCCGAAGCCCAGAACAATTAGACACAAAAGGGAGACAGACATACCGCATACAGACCCAAACAGTTCCCTTTGTTTTTTCATTTAACCCATATGAAATATCTTGTGCAGCTGCAATTTTACTCATATTTGCAAAGACAGAGCTTTCTTTTTTGCTTCCTTATGAGGACAAACCCTTGTTTGTAGGGCTAGATTTTTCATATCCCTACCATATAAAAAAAGTGGTTTCACTCACATTGAAGCAGTCAGGCTGTTTGTTCACCTGAACCACAGGTATATCTGCCAAAAAGCAGAAAAACAAAAGGGAAAAAATCAAACATAGATTCATACATTAAAAAAAAAACTTCACAAAAATCAAAATTGTAAAAATCAAAAATTAAGAGCCCAGCTCTAAACCAAGTTATTTCTGTAGAGTCAAGTTGAGTTCCTAAAGTTGGGGAGTGTTATCAGCAAAGACCACATGGCTTCAGATGGCATCCCATGCACCTTAGCCTTTGGAAGAAAAGAGAGAAATTAGAACAGTCGCCAAGGAAGGATCATAGCCGTACTCATCATCTCAGGGGCTCCCATGTTCATCAGTGTCATTAGGAAGTCAAACCTAGGGTGTCTGGCAACAGAAGCTGAGGGAGAAAGAAATGCTTAAGCCTTTCTTATTCTCATAAACAAGCATCCCAAGTCTCCCAGTGGGTTTTGGTGTCTGGGTCATCACCTCCTGGGACTTTCCCCACTTGGAAGTGATGCACCCAGGTGTGTGCCTGCCAGACTTAATCAAGTACAAGTAGTAAGAAAACATCCTGCCCACCATGCTGTTTCCCTGGTAGTTGAACTTGACATCTCTAATCTGCCAGGGCTTGAGTATAGCCTGGTGACCAGGCCTGAGAGGATATATGGGTTCATCCGGTTCAACAGGGTGAAGAAATCCTAGGGAGAACAAATTTATATTAAAGGTAGAATTTCCTGGGTATGTTGCAAGTGCTATTTGATTCTACATCCTTGCTCCAAGTCTGCCCCCCTCCTGTTCAAATTGAAACTTAGTTACCATTTCACTTTTGTTTTTCACTAAATTTATTTATTTCAAGAAATTAAAATGTAGCACATTTGGGAAATCAAAAGTAAAGGTAATTAAAAGGAAAAAGCCATCCTAAGATGTGTGCTAACAGTTGCCATGTTTATGTTGGAAGAGCATACCTAAGATGAACACAGTTAAAATGTGATTTTTAAAGTTCCTTTTCTTTAAACCCTTTCAGTTCAATCACAAATGCTGAAGATTAGTCTTTTCCTCTTTGGCTGCAGCTTGGGTAGGATTAGCCAATTTCTTTACCACAATACTGAAGGTCACACTACTTACACTATCTGCACATAGTAAAGGCAAAAGTAAATTCTGCAGTCCAAAAGTTAAACTTCTTGGGGGAGGGAGAAGTTGGGGAAGGGAGGAGCAGAAAAAGATCAGGAGGAGGGCATTTGGGGGGTGGGAGGGAGGGAGAACCCTGGGAAATGCAACAATGTAATGCCCCCACATACACACGTGGGTGCACATGAATACGTAAACAAAATGATTAATTTAAAATAAAATTATTTTAAAAGTTGAACTTCTTTTGCATAAGGCAAATGCTGGCTAGGGGGAGGGGCCAGGAAGTTTTTCTGATAGCAAAACATGGAGTCTTCCTGGGGGGCATGTCTTCTGAGGCATGAGCCAAGGTCTCCGACACTCAGCCTAGAATTTATGAGCACAAGGCACACCTGAGAGTTTTCCTAGAAAAAGATTTTCATGAGAGATCACACAAGGGTCCTATTCCTTGCAAGAAGCATACACTGATTCTTCCTTAAAGGTTTACAACTTCCTCTCGATGTCTCTTGTCTCTTCTTCCCAAACCCTGCCCTGTCTTCTCTCTATGAATATGGGAGCAACCTAAACCTCCTTTCCTCTTTGGCATGGTAAATGCTAAAGTTTTTTACCAATTGGGAAGGAATTATCTCTGTGGTACCTACTTCTTTGGCTAATTTCCTCCTTATATCTGGAGTACTCTACCCAGTGAATATCATGTTAATCATTTGAGCATTTTCTGGAACATTTAAATTCACATCTGAGTAAGTCCAATAAGTTTGAATAATCCTTTCAAGAAACTCAGAAGTATCCTCATTTGCCTTTAGTTGAAGCTCTACTAGCTTACAGAAACACTTTAACTTAAACAATGCCTTCTTTAGTCCTACTAATAAGACCCTCATCTAGTATGCTAGTCTTTCCATTTCCTCATCATTGGGATCCCAGTTATGATCTACCAGTAGGGCAGCCTTTTCTGCCTGTAGGGTTTCTATATTTTCCTGATGGAGACAATGAGTCTTCTCACTGATCTTCCCGGAAACTATTGTCATCTCATCTGACATCAATAACACACATAGCATAGATTGCATGTCCACCTGCATAGGCCAGTAGGGAGCAAAAATACAAGTAAACAAATTAGCCATCCCTTGAGGATCCTGCCAGTGTGGAAGATGGAACTTCTCCAATTCAGGAAGTTCATCATGGCCAATATTATCTGACAGGTTGCCTCATTAGTTCAATCCACCCATTGGGAATTGACCAAGAGGAATTATCCTACTTTAGGGTAGTCCCACTCATCAAATTCAGTGCCTTGTCTGAAAAGCCACTCCAGTCCTATTCTGCAAGTGGCAGTATCAATGAGGCCCGTGGAGACTCTGCAGCCTCCCCAGGAGAGGTACTGGCCTCTGGAGAAAGATTCTGGCTCTCTTGCTCTCTCTCTTTTCTTTTTTTGAGACTAGGACTTCACTATTTTTGACTATGGAACCACAGGTTCATGTTGCCCGTGGTACCACGGACGCAAGCAATCCCCAGCCTCAGCTTCCCAGGTAGCTAGGATTACAGGCACGCACCACCATGTCCAGCTATTTTTTGGGACTAGATCTCGCTGTGTTGCCCGGGTGGGAATTGAACCGTGACCCCCAGACCCCGCCGCGACTCTGTAAACTGTCGCTTACAAGCACGTGCCACCATTCCCAGGCCTGGAGAAAGATTCTCCTATGGTGGATTCAAACCTTTTCTAAATATAATTTATAGAGGCATGCAGAAGTTGTTCTTGCAGACTGTTGGTCAAAATAAAAGGTTCACATCTCAAACCCACACCCAAGACCCACCCAACCCCCGTCCCATCCATCAAAATTCCCAAGAAAAAGGTTGAAAACAAGCTCCAGGTATATGTCCACAGAACCTCCCATAAGACCAAAATCAGCTCTCCTACCCCAGATTTTATCAGAACACCCAGATCAAAACTAAAAGGAGGAGAAGGAGGAAGGAGAACAAGAAGGGAACACAACTGCCTAAATTAAAGATTGAACATACTGCATGCTTGAACCAAAACACGCACAGAGAAAATTCTAAGTAAAGCCCAGACTTCTGTAACTTGGGGACAGAAAGACCCTGCCACAAGGCCAGGACCACGATGTGCTCATTATGGCCAACCAAGGGGTTCTGCTCCATCGTAGCACCCAGCTGAAACAGTAAATCTGGGGTAACTAACTTGACTTGGTTGGTGGGTCCTCTCCTGATGCTTGAGAATGAAGGACCAGACCCCCAAGCAGACACGCAGTGAGAAATGACAATAACAGGACTTATTCACGCAGGAAATGGGAAGAGGAAGAGCTACAAGAGGCAGAGACAGAGAAGATTTGTGGACTCAAACATGGACAAATGCTGTCTGTCCTATCCTAGCTAGCGTCTACTGAACAGAGGCTGAGGTAAAAAATAAAGCTTCATATGGCAAGTGGACAATTCTCCACAGAAACCCCACCTCACCAGCAGTTTAACTACTGAAGTCCCAGTCGTACAACTGCAGAAGTGCCAACCACTTTAATTACCCAAAGTCCCAAAAGCTTAACTGTTGAGAAATCCCAGTTCCCTTTTATCCCCATTCAGTGGGTGGGTCTGGAAAGCTCCACCTTCTACCATGGAGTTGGCTGAGACCACCCACTGGCTCAGACGTTGATCCTCACTATATCTCTTACAGATTTCTAGCAAGTGTTCAGTTGCTACTAGTTCGCAGCTTTCCTGGGGACCAGTTGGGGATGAATACCTGCCTAGCATGTTGTAGTTTGTTTATTTGTAAGAATGTATGTAATGTTATATATGTGCCAGGTGCAACTCTAAGGACATCAACTCATTCAAATTACAATAGCAAAGGAAGTAGATAATATTATTATCCTATTTAACAGATGAGACAACTGAAGCAAAAGAAATTAAGCAGTTTGCTCAGAATGACACAGCTGGACAAGGGTGGGATGTGAATGCAGGCAGTGAGCTCTGGGGTCCCTGCTGTCCTGTGCCAGGCTGATTTGTATATGATGAAAGTTTCAGAAGAATCAATGAGATGCTATTTTTTCAATTTTATTATGCTTTTATTTCATAAAGTTCAGAATATTTTGTATTAAATTATACCTGAAAATCAACTTTTAAACTTCCTGTTAAAATTGAGTTTATTTTTCATAAGCGTCTTTAACACGTTGCTGGTTAATTAATTGTGTTTTAAAAGACCATGAATAGTCTTTGCAAAGTCTCTGTACTCCTGACACTGTGTTAATTTTCATACCACAGTTCCAAGTTCTGAACAGAGAAATAACCTCCTTAGAAATGGAAGCAGCGAGGGACTTACAGAGAAGAACAAAATAACAATGTCAAAATTATTTAAAGGGTATGGTGTTGTGTGTTAGTTTTAATATTCCACATAACTAAAGCAATGAGTCTCCAACCCTTCAAATCAGGGAATGTTTCTTCTTCATAGACTTCTTGAAAGCATCTTTATCTTTAGTTTTAACTTTAACCTTGGTTAAACTTTATCTCATAACAGCGCTAATGTTTCTTTTTCTTCATGATCATTCATTCATTCTGGTCACATCTATTGACCATCTACTCTGTGCCAGGCACTATACTAGGTCCTGAGGATAACATGGTAAACAAAATAACAAAGTCCTTGTCTTCACAGATTCACTAATCTAATGGGAAAGATGGAGAACAGCACTACATCAATAAAATGACTGGAATCACAGTCATGGTAACAGTTTATGTACATTTGTAGAAAAGGCACCAAAAAACCTATACAAGGGCATTTAACCCAGCTGATGCCAGCACTCTCTCCTCAGAATGTTCCCTCCTGCATGGGAAGCATTCCACCTGTAATTTCTACCCTGCAGCACTTCTTAGATCCTACAACTTGCACATACTAATCTTAAATTTCTGGAATCCACTGTGGCAGCCAATGTTTTAACAGAAAACAGTCCATTAAAATGACTACCTTTTATTATTTTATTTTATTATTACTTCTAGCTCTTTTTTTTCAAAAGAAAATTATTCAAAACATCATTTAAGAATATAATCACCATTAGGAAGATCTAATAATTTTATCTTTGTAATTCAGCTGAAAAATATGAGGCCAGTAAGAAATTTGCTCTAAGAAGAATACAGATCTTCATTAGGTTAAAGAAATATCAAGAGGAGGGAGAATCAGGAAGACTGATTTGTTTTCTCATCCAACAGAAGATGAGAATGCCTAAGGGTGAGAGGACAGAGGGCAGCCCCATCCCAGATGGTGAGGGATGGCACCAGAAGACTCAGAGTGGTCCCCATGGATGAGAAGTTTGAGAGCCAGTAGTGGCTGCAGAGACTCCCTTGGAAGATGTTGAACCAACAAAATAAATGATGAGCAGAGACAAGTCAAGTTCAGGGCTGGCCAAGCCCCAAGATTGCAGATGTTATGGCAGCCCATAGGCTTGGGATATCTTGCATCATATTCAAGGTGTGCTCCTGGCTGAGCATGGTGGGATTCTTTACTTAGCTAATGTAGACAAAACCTCCTTTACCCTCCATCCTTCCTCACCCTGTATTCTTTCCTCCTTTCACTCTTTGTCAAACCAGATATTTATCATTTGATGGCACTCCATTTTACTACTGGATGATGCCCCATTGTATTTAGCTCATTACCTTTTATCTAGGTGATTTCTTGGTGTGATCCTCAGACCAGCAGCAGCAGGGTCACCTACCTAGGTGCATGTTGGAATGCAGACTCTCGGGTCCCACCCCAAGCCTACTAAGTGGGAATCTGCATTTTAATAAGATCCCATCATTTTTTCTAAGCACATTAAAATTAAGAAGCACCATTTCACCTCCTTCATCTTCCCAGACTATGGAACGGACAAGATCATCCCTGGCCCACCTTGCTCACAACTCTCAACAAAAGATGCTGAAATAAAACAAGAAAGCATTTCCAAAAAGAAAAGATGGTGTGCAACTATGAAACATCAAAATTATTTTTAACCTGGACAACTTCATTTACTCAAGCTAGTTTTAGAGTAAATGATGAAAAAATAATTATTCGATTGTTTCCATAATGATTAATTGTACAATCTTGAAATTCTCCAATGTTCTATCTATTTTTGTTTAATATATAGGTCAACAAGTCTAGTCATAGTTGCAATTTCCTGAAAATCCAAAGCCTATTCCCAAAGTTCTGATTCAGTGGATCTAGACTGCCATCTGGGCATGCATAGTTTTTTAAAGTTCCTCAGTGAACGTAATATGCCACTGGGGTTGAAAACCATTGATAGAGATGAATCAAGAGATGAAGTTAGACGTGCTGTATAACAAACAATTGTAAAAACGATAATGAAACAAAAAAAAAAAAATGACTTCAACTTTGCCACTGACCATGCAATCAATTCTGCTTTCAGGACTCATTCTACAAGAATGTGCATGCCTGTATACAGAGATATATGGATCAGAGGCTCATCACAGTACTATTTGCAAGAGCAAAACCACTGGAAACAACTTTAAAGTTCACCAATTAGTAAGTGTTCATATAAGTGGGGCAATTCATGTCATGTGCTGCTGCGTTAATGCTAAAATGAATGAGGAAGAATTATATATACAAATTGTGCCACAAAAATATCTCTAGGTTGAGTACTACTGACTTTTTAAAAGTTACCTAACAGTACATGATATATAATCTCATTGATGTGAAAAGATAAGTGTGCATACACACTCACATGTGTATGTAAATGTTTGGAAAGATCACTGAAGGATACTCACCAAACTGTTGACAGTGGTTACCCCTGGGAAGAGGAATGGGAGGGTGAGGGACTTTTTGCTGTGTAAACTTCTAAATGTTTTACAACAAGAATGTATCCACACACCACACTGCTTGTGTAACTGTTCAGAATACATTCCAAAGCTGTTGGCTGTCATACCATCTGTAATCCTGGATAATAAACTATTTAAACTAATTATTATTTTAATATCATAATCTTAAATGCATAATTTTATAACAAATAATACAGCAGCTGACAAAACCAAACAAGTCTATAAGACATCCAACAAAAGTGATGAGAGCACCAGGGCTTTTGTCATTAAACCTGTTGCTGCTGTACCCTGGGGTTACTTGAAGCCTGCTGCTCTGACTTCCCTGGATACCCTCGCACCCACCAGCATACTTGACATTGACCCCAGCAACCAGTTCCTTGGATAATGCACCCTTGTAGCAGATCCTGCTTAGGAAGGGTCTTTGCATTTGCACTTGTAAATTCTCACTCACCCCAGCTCTACAGAAAGCCACCTACACTCAGCCTTGCTGAGAACAAAGTCTCTCCCATTGTAAGCTACTGAGAAAGGCACACAGAGGAAGAGGCCATGGGAGAGACGAGCATCCTCTCTGGGGCAAAATTCTCCAAGGCGCCCTTGCTAGTTCTTCCTCTTTGAAATGGTGGTTACACCCTGGGAGTGTATAATGAGGGAAATGACTTATGACTCTGCCTCTCAGCCCCAGGCCACCTCTCTTTCTCTGGGAGAAACTCAAGGCTCCACTCTCTGAAAGCACAGGCACTAAGTCAGGGTGAGCGGCCCACAAAGAGATGGCTTGGCCTGTAGTGGGCCTGCCTAGAGCTTGTTAGAAACTGTCCCTCTCGCCTCCTCTTTTCATTTCTTCAGGTAACAAAGCCTGTCAGGGTTTGATGGGAAAACCAAGGTGGTAACATCCCTGCGGCAACTAAGTCCTTTCTCATCCATCTTTGCTTGACAGGTGAGCATAGCTGCCACTTACAAAACGTTTATCTCACCTGAACCAAGCTGCCAGGACAGCCCTATCACCTTCAAAGGAGGGCCCAGTCTGCCCCAATCCAAAAGCCCACCTTCTCCCGCTGAGATGTCGCCAAGATTATCTTAACAAGACCGTTCCTAAAAAACAAATGCCCAGTCTCATTGTTCTCAGAGAAGAGCCTGAGTTATGCCTGAGAACTCAGTTATACCTTGATTACAAAAATCTCTTCTAGGCCACGCCATCTACCTGGTCTTTTGGGCTGGTCACCATGTGAGATCTGAGAAGTTAGTCCAAAGCTCCAGGTTCCCTGGTCTGCTGTGTCCAGGAGCAGGTCCTCCCCAGGAGAAGGACATTGTTCCAGGAAAAGGACGAGACCTATGGGTCGACTGTCTATGCACACCTTACAGAGAGAGGAGTGACCAGAGAGAGGAAAGGGGACACTGGGGAGAGGGGTGCATTGCTGATGAGAGGGCCATACCTACGGGGAACAATGACTATATAAAGATGACTGAAGAAGTAAGACAATAAAGGAATTAAGCAGGCACAGTGGCACATGCCTGGAAGCTTCAGCCTATGAAGTGGTTGGAGCTGGGGATCGTTGTTCAAGTCCCACTTGGGGCAACACAGCGAGACCTAGCCCCAAAAATAGCGGGGCATGGTGGCATGCACCTATAATTCAGCTATCTGGGAAGCTGAGGCTAGAGATTGCTTAACTCTGTGGTACCCCGGGCAGCGTGAGCCTGTGGTTCCATGGGCAAAAATAGCGAGACCTAGTCTCAAAAAAAAAAATTAAACTTAAAAATTTTTTAAAAATAAGCTGGGTGTGATGGCGCATGCCTGTAGTCTACGTGCTGGGAGGCAAGAGGCCTGGGATTGCTTGAGTTCATGAGTTCGAGACTACCCCAGGCAACATAGTGAGACCTGATCTCAAAAAAGCAGCCAGTGTGGTGGCACACACCTGTAATCCCAGCTACCTGGGAGGCTGAGGCCGGGGACTGCTTGAGTTCGCGGGTTCAGGACTAACCTGGGCAACATAGAGAGACCTAGTCTCAAAAAAATTTTAAAAAAATAAAGTTCCAGCCTCCAATGTTGTCTGGCTGGCAGGAAGGGGAATGTGAGAAGACAAAGAAAACACCTGCCCATTCCAGAAGCAGAGACAGGTTGGTGTCCCCAGGTCTCTTCAATTCAACCTCTGTCACTTATTCTCTGACTTCAGCAATACTCAGAGGCATATGGGAGTTGCAGTGGGCCTGGAGTAAGACCTAGGAATCTGTATTTTAACAAACACTCTAGGTGGTTCTGCAGGTGCTCCTGGGGCCCCACTTTGAGAAGCACCGCTGCTACCTCCTGCTCCCTAGAGCAGCGTCTGCAGTGAGGGCTCTGGTAGGTCCCCAACAGCACTTCTGGGTGAGATGTCAACCGCTTGGCCAACAAGCCAGAGCTGATTCTCAGCTCCTGTTCTCCTCCAAGCGGGAGCCGGTGCCCTCTAGGATACCCCTGGTAATAAAAGCCCCTAGAGGCCACTCCCAGTAACCAAGCTTGCTAAGACTGGCTCCTCCCAACAAACTCCCACTGAGTCCTAGGCTGCCATGTGGTCGGTGGAGTTGTTCATTTTAACCAATTATTTTATTAGATCCCAGATCCTTAGACCTCATTATGCATCAGCATCATCAGGGAGCTTGGTAAAAGCTCACGGCCCAGTTCCCACTGCAGAACCACCTTTGGGATACAGGCAACTATCGATCGATAGTTTAATCTGACATAAGATGCTGCTGATACACCACAATTTGAAAACTACTATCTAGAAGACAAGCAATAGCCATAGAAAGATATTGTGTTTTAAAGTCCAACCATATGGCCGGGCATGTGGCTCGTGCTTGTAAGCTTCAGCCTATGAAGCGGCTGGGGCTAGGGATCGTGGTTCAAGTCCTGCCTGGGGCCCGTAGCGAGACCTAGTTCCAAAAAAATAGCTGGGCGTGGTGGTTCCCGCCTGTCATCCCAGCTACCTGGGAAGCTGAGGCTGGGGATGGCTTGAGTCTGTGGTACCCTGGGCAACGACAGCCTGCGGTTCCACGGGCAAAAATAGCGAGACCTAGTCTCAAAGAAAAAATAAATAAAGTCCAACCATATACTGAAAAATCAGATGCAAAACATTTTTAATACATTTTAAAAACATTTTTAATCCACATGGTGGATTCTCTTCCTTCGCACCTAATATTCCTAATAAATTTACTCCCAAGTAGCCAAACAGTTCCCTAGAAGGAATAGCTACCTGGCTCACTGAGCTCAAAAATCCTAGTTGAAGACAATCTTTACTCAAAAATCTAAACTTTTTTAGAAGTAGAGATTCTCTTTATCATTACAAAAATTACAGAGATAATAACTAGTATTTTTTAAGTTATTATCTGACAGGCACTGCTTTCAGCATTTTTACAATATTAAAATATCTGATATTTTTAAAAAAGCTGGGCCAGGCACGGTGGCGCACACCTTTAATCCCAGCCTATGAAGGGAGCCCAAGACTAGGAATCGCTAGAGTCCATGGGTTCGAGACCTGCCCGGGGCAACAGAATGTGATCTAGGGTGTGGTGGCGCATGCCTGTAATCCCAGTTACCTGGGAGGCTGAGGCTGGGGATTACTTGAGTTCATGGTACCCCAGGCAACGTGAGTCTGTGGTTTCATGGGCAGCATAGCAAGACCTAGTCTTAAAAAAAAAATTAATAAATAAAAAGAAATTGTAAAAGGCTGATATTTATTGTAGAAGATTCGGTCAGTCCTGAGTTTCTTCTAAGCACTATAAGTGGGATAACAGATGAAGAAACTGAGGCACAGACAAATCAATTTACTTGCCACAAGCTATACAACTGTTAAGCATTGGAACTGAAATTTCAATTCAAAGTTCAATGTTTAACCACTACATCGTATGAATAATAATAGTGCTTTATTCAACAAAGGTGGAGTATGACTCTTAAGTGCCAACACTGACTGATGTATTCTAAGTACACAATGACAAACAAGACAAGGCAGCTCCAGGCTGAGAACCTAGGAGTCAAGTGCCCATAACAGTCAAAGACAGGAAGATTGGTTTGGTGTGATATAGTGGAGAAAGAAGACAGCAACATGTGCCTGAGAGTGATTAGCTTGGAAAGATGCAGTAGAACCAGAAGCTGAAAGACCACATAAAGCATGCTCAAGGGTCTTAGCATGTGGGATGCAGGGGGCCAGGACAGAGTGTCAGGGACCCGCTGGTGGATCTGTCATGGGTACATGGTTACTGAAGCCCAGGGAGAGAACACAGCTCAGAAGGGGAGAAGAGGACCTCGGACAGCAGCCCTGCCAATGCCAGCCTTTTTTTTTTTTTTTTTTTTTTTTTTTTTTTTTTTTTTTTTTTTCTTTTTGAGTCTAGGTCTCGCTATTTTCGCCTGTGCAACCGCAGGCTCTCGTTGCCTGGGGTACCACAGACTCAAGTAATCCTCAGCATCAGCTTCCAGGTAGCTGGGATTACAGGCACATGCCACCATGCCCAGCTATTTTTTGGGACTAGGTCTTGCTTTGTTGCCCCAGGCGGTACTCGAACTGCGATCCCCAGTCCCAGCCATGACTCCACAGGCTGTCACTTAAAGGTACGTGCCACCATGCCCGGCTTCGATGCCAGCCTTTCAGGACTGGAAAGAGGAGGAACCTTCAGAAGAGGTACCAGGAAAACAATGCAAGATGACATAATTTGTCCAAGATCACAAGGCTAAGTGGCAGATTTAGAAATCAAAGTGCCTCTATCAAGCTAAAGCCATGTTCTTGACCTCAGTATCTCTTAAATATTGTTTTTCCTTGCCTGAAATTACAGTTGGTATAAAAAATATATATCCAGGAGTTCATTTATGAAAAAAAAAGTGGCAAGGAATTTGTAGAGTGCATCCTGGAGTGACACTAAGGAAGCAGACTTGTGAAATGTGCTTCTAGCTGCCTCCTTGCGGTGTGCCTTGCATATTCTTGTTTTGGATATGCTCTTACTCTAAGAGGGTCCAGCGCACAGTAATCCCCAGACATGGCCATGTGCAGTCCATTGGCACATGTTTAATTTTCCTCCTGAGGCTCTTCCTTGTGGCACCAGAGCACCCATACTAATGAAGGAGCCAGTCTGGTGTCCCCAATTCTCCAGGGGGTAAACCAAGACAGAGTGGTGATCTTATCCCTGTAACATATGTCTCCTCTCCAAAACAGACTAATGAAAACTCCAGCTACTTAGGTGAACAGTCTATTGTTTTACTAATGCGATAAACGTGCATACTAAAAATGCATATAAAATTAAGTTTAGGATTTATCCCCCAGTTCAGAAGTTGTAAAGTACAAAAAATAAATGATTAAATTCCCTTGCCTGTCTGTCTCCTCCGTCCATGACCCAGGACCTCATTCCCAGTAACCCATTGTTAGCTATTTGGTATATATTTTTACTTGCATTTTTTGTACTTATATATAAATATATTGTTAATGACAAGCATTGTTAGCAGCATTGTTCTGAAATGCGCTTCTCAAACTATTTAACAGCCATTTCTTTACATCTGTGGATACAGCTTTACCAACTTTATTCTTTTTATGTAATAGTCCACCCTCTGAAAGTGTATTTGCTATCTAGTCCTCTATGAAGGGCCATTTCTATTACTTCTGGGTTCTTTTACTTTGTTTGGCCAGTTTTTAATTTACAGTGTGTGAGCGGCCCCAAAGAGTGTTGTCTGGGCTGTTTCGGACTGAGCATTTTCCTGAACTTGCTGTAGTTTGTCTTTTCCTTTCCTCTGGTTTTGAGCTTCTGTTGGGTGTTTCTCCCCCCTCCTTTCTCCCTCTCCCCTTCTCCCCCTCTGTTTTCCCTCCCCTCTTTCCCTACCCCCTGCCCCCACTGCTCTCTCTAATCTCGCTGCTACTCGGTTTAAGGTATGTTTGTTGCTTTAAAGATCTCCTTACAGAGTCTGGGACTCTTTGGAGGAGGTTAAGTTCAGCAAATAAACAAACTATTGTCCTAACTCTACATTCTTATTCTAGAGGATTTCAGAGCCACTGGGATAAGTTCTCTTGTTATCTGGGACTCAAAAACCTCAAGTCATGTTTGAACTGGGCTTTCCACTTCCTCTTAAAGAACATCCTAGATAGAGATTGACTGAATATATTGAAACTGAAGGCATATCCTGTAACTTCAAAGCGTTTACCATCTCTCTGTCTGTTGGGAGGCCAAATTAACATTAGGAAAACACTTAAAGAGCTGCTGAACATTAAATTACAACGTTTCACCCCCAGGGGCACCAGGAGCTCAGGAATAGTCTCTGCACTAAGGTTAGGAGACAAACAGGAACCTCCAAGAAGCAGAAAGTGTTCTCAAGTCCCTGGTGATAGTTCCTATCCTTTTTACTTTTTTACATCTGATTCTCTTCTTTGGTTTTCTCTTTAGGGTCTGCCTGTCTCCCCCCCCCCCCCAACTCTCCTGTGAGAACACATGCGTGATGAGACCAAGGACCTTCCCTGCCACTATCAAATCCCCAGTTCCTGGGACAGTGCCTGACACTCACTGACTGTTGAGTGACCCACATGGATGACTGTGGGGTGGGGTGTGCTCTGAACAGCGCCGAGAGTGGCTTATTTGGAAAGATGTGTCTTCCTTGGGAAGGGGCGACTCTGCAGTCAACCAGCAGCGGGACAGCCAAGCAGGCCTTGGTAAGAGTTGCATGGCAGAGGCAAGTGGAGCCAGATGAACACCTCTGACCCTCATTGCCCAGGCAGTCTCGGTGCTGGTAATAGTAGGGGCCTTGAACCTGATGTTCAACTAAAGCACAAACAAAACAAGCCCCATATGCCCAGCATACTAGGCTCCAAGCTGATGGGCAACAGTTATATTTGAAAAAACTCCATTTGGCCAGGTACGGTGGCTGGTGCCTATAAGCTTCAGCCTATGAAGCGGCTGGGGCTAGGGATCATGGTTCGAGTTCCACCTGGGGCCCATAGCGAGACCTACTTCCAAAAAAATAGCTGGGTGTGATGGCACGCGCCTGTAATCCCAGCTACCTGGGAAGCTGAGGCTGGGGATTGTTTGAGTCTGTGGTCCCCCGGGCAACGTGAGCCTGCGGTTCCACGGGCAAAAATAGCGAGACCTAATCTCAAAAAAAAGAAAGAAAAAACTCCATTTAGATCTACCCTCCCCTTATTAAGAACACAACAGAGTATGGATATGAGCACACACTTTTATTAATGCTTGCCCTGATTAGATGTACTATTGAACCAGATATTTTCCTTGTTTCCCATATTGGCTCAATGATGCACCAACATTTTTCAATTTGTTTTGTTTTCCCATAGCTGTTGTTTTACAAGGCTCCCCCACTCAGGCGTGGACAATTGATGGCCGGACATAAATGCAGCGCTTTGCATTTACGCCTGGCACATCCTACCTTATTGATTTTAGACCAGCTTTCACCTTATGAAATTCATTTTAAACCTTGATCCTATCATCAATCACCGTAGTTATTCCTCTTAGCTTGGTGTCATCCATATATATGATCTGCAAATGCCCCCAAGGATTTGGATGCCTAGAAATAATTTGGAGAGTTCCAAGGGGCAGGAGTGCTGACCAGCTGACGCACCACCAGCCGTGTGTTAAAGAGAAATGGCATTTGGCACTAGGATATGGAGACATGGGACAAAACCTAAAGATGGAGCTGGGGAAAAAGAATTTATTAGAATTCCAGGATGAAGCAAGGCAAGGCTCTAATCTCCAGTTTAAAGCCACTCAGCAAGGTTTCTTCTAGGAAGCAGCGTTAAAGAATGAAAGGGGGCAAAGTAGCCTGACACGTTGAGAGGTGGGTAGGGAGAGGAAAGGAACACATGGTTAGCTTGAAAGCAAAACTGGGGTGAGAAAAGGATGAGGAGCCAACTTCGATTATGAACCTCTTTCCCTAAGAGGCAGACAATAAATTCACTTAGAATTTAAGAACTGCTTGGAATATATTTTTCCTCCAGCTCTCAGGAATAAATCCTACTTTGGCATTTTAAGTTGTTTCTCCTCCTTTAGTCACTCTTGAGGTTTTCCCTGGAATTTTGCACCGTCCAGTCTCCTTTGTACCTCTCCCCTCACTCTGCCTCTGTTGTAAAAATCAATTACAATCCGCTTACATCTCCAGTTATGGGTACATTTTCCATCTGCTGCAAACATGCACGCCCTTCCACTGCACCATGCCTGGCTCCTCCCGCCTCCCCCACCCCATCCCTTCTCCCCATTAACTTTATCTCCTTAAGCAGCTCAGGAGCACAGATGTTTTCACCCTGTCCGGCCAGCGCAAGGGTATTTTCCCAGTGTCTCTCTGTGTGTACGCTCCAGGCACCCTCTCTCTGGGGAGGGAGAGAGTAAATGTTTTCATTCCAAACCCTCAGGGTCAGGTCTTGTTTGTCTAAACTGTGTTTGTTGCCGTAATTATCAGATTAGTTGATCTCTGGCAGCAAGTTGGGGGGCAGGGGAGGGGGGAGCATTAACCCTCTGTGGGATGGTTGCTGCACTTAGTCATGGGAATCCCTTTGGGAGGGGCTGGCATTTCTCTTCTAACCTGGAGGATTTGGCTAGAATTCTTTTTCCCCATCCCAGTTGGCCTCCTAATGGTCTGCTCTGAAGAAGCAATCCAAGCACCCAACAGGCTCCCCTGCTGGGATCCAGAAGGCATTTAGCAGAGATAAAGGGTTGAAAGGGCATCTCCCCAGGGATCTGCTGGGGAAAGAAAGAAATGGAGCTTAAAGGGGATCTGGATAAGTAACTCAACAAAGGGTATCAATGTCCCTCAGGCCAAATAAGGGAGCCAGGGGTATGCTCCAGACCTCTTCATCCCTCCTCTTAGTACAAATGCAGTGAGACTACCAGGCCCCATTTAGGTTTGTTTTGGGATCTTCAGCTGTTCCAAAGAACAGTAAGATCATTTTTCATCACTGCTGTTTGAACAAAACCAGCCATCTCCCCCTTGTTAAGACACTGCAAGGCCTTGTCAGCGGACTCAAAATGACTGGTCATTTCAAGACGCTTTCATCTGCCCTTGCCTCCCACACACAGCACCAGCAAGCTTCCGTCTAGTCTCCAAAGACACAAAGTACGACACTGCTCTCTGGACTCCAGGAGTAATAACTCCTCTGCACTTTAATTTTCTCTTATAAATGAACATACCCTGTGTCCTCAAAAGAACTGTAGCCTCTTTGAAGACAAACAATCCTTCAATCCCATAGACTGATGACCTGGTAGAGATCCTAAATGTATAAATTGAAGTGATTAATAAATATTTGTTGTCAGTAGCGTTTTCCTAAATGTTATCTTTTTCTCACTTCTGTTCCTTTCTACTTGGTGTCTGATTCTTCTGTTGGTTTAACTGTTTACAGATCCTTTATTTCTGAAATAGTCTTTTAATTCCTATTTAGCAGCTCAGTTCCTCTTCATTACACACACACACACACACACACACACACAGAGAGAGAGAGAAATGAACATTTACTAAGTGTCTATATCCCTAGCACTATACAAACATATTCCATGCACTTTTCAAATATCTTGTCAGAAACCCACAGTGTCTGTGAGATAAGGATTTTCTATCACCTGGAACTCAGCAGAGCCTCAGAGTTCGATCACATACAAAAGCTCCCACAACTACGTGGTAGAATGAAGGTTGAGCACCAAACAAGTGACCCCATCTTTCTAGTTACTAAGTAGAAAAAAAAATCAGACAATGATGGAAAATACACTTTTGCCCAAACCTAGCCAAAAATCAATCAATCTCTCTTCAGTAGTTTCCCCAACAAATATAACTATAATAATATCTATGTTAAAAATAAATGTCTACATATAAAAAAGTTCACCCAATACACACATTCTGAACAATATGTTATAAAATAAAATAGCTTGGAGATTGCTTCGTTTTCATAATAGATTGAATTTATAACTCATTTGTCCATGTCCATGTTGTTTATAAAGCTGTCACTGCTTAGAAGCAGTTATGTTTTTTAAATATTCTATGTGACCCACACACAGATGCACCAAAGTCCCACTGAAAAGCAGCTGCTGATGTGGTATATTCCCATGTTCTGCTGAAAGTCTTTCCTCTCCACTGAGGTTGCCAGACAGGGTTCCAAATGTGGACGGGGTACAGTCAGGTTCCTGGGAAGAAATGTTCACAAATGAAATGAGGTGGAAATTTCTACATCTTGCTTCTGGACTGTCCCTGAGCTATGAGGTGGATTTCCATGGATGATAACAACCAGAAAGCCAGTAACCTCCTCACTTGCCAGAGAAGCATCCCTTGCAACAAACATTATCCATCTCTTTACTCTACTCAGAATTCCTCTCTCTGTGAAACCTGCTCTCCCCTGCCTCTTAATTCATTGCCAACAGTCCATTCAAGAGAAAGCTGGACAGACCTTAAACAAGTCAACTGAAGAGTGCTTGTTTGTTAGTTAGTCTCATAAAAGAGTCAGTGGCAGAGAAGTTGAAGTGATCATTTTATTCCAGATTCAGAAATTCTACTCTAACTTAGAGAGAAAATCATTTAGTTATTATTGTAAGTTCTAAAATTGACTGGGAAATAGAAAGATGACACAAGCACCTAAGAGGAAATTCAAAGGACTTACTTGAAAAGATGAAAACATAGAAAAATATATAAAGGTCACCTAGGGACCTCATTGCAGAACATCAGTCACATGTAGAGTAGGAAAAGAATCTCAGGTTCCTAAACTACTTACAAGACCCTGGCTATGAATGGTGAGTTTGCTATCATTAAGACCTTTGAAACATGTAAGGTGTTCTCTAGTCTAGAGGACAGAAGATCCAACTTTACCACTAATAGCTGTGTGACCTAAGACAAGGTAATACTCTGTCTGGAAAACTGGGGATTGGACATGATGACATCTAAAGTCCTGCTTTTGTCAATGTGCCATCATAGTGTTGACCCCTGTAGAGAAGCAAATAGGAAAACTTGTTTTAAATAAATCAGCTTTCCTTGACATAATATATGCAAATACTTCAAATAAAGCCTGCCGCATAGTGATGCAACAAAAGTTTTAGTTTATCTTATACATGATGATGGTGAAATGGCCCTTTGTACCATAAACACATGTTTGCTTCCATGTTTAAAAAAACAACCCACTATTCTGGTAACTTTAAAGCTCTTTCTCTGCAAAGATCTTGATATGGACAGTGACCATGATAACTAAAAATGATATATTATCATTCAACAAAGGATAGTTTGCTAGGCAAGCAACTACCATGATCAAACAGGAATGTTTTCTCAGAAAATTCAGCTTCCTGTCGGGCTCAGTGGCACGTACCTGTAAGCAGCAGCCTTGGAAGCTGAAGCAGGAACCGGGGATCGCAGTTCGAGTCCCGTCCAGAGCAACGTAGCAAGACCTAGTTCCAAAAAAATAGCTGGACATGGTGTCGCTCGCCTGTAATCCCAGCTACCTGGGAAGATGAGGCTGGGGGTCACGAGTCTGTGGTATCCCAGGCAATGTGAGCTTGCAGTTCCATGGGCAAAAATAGCAAGACGAAGGAAGGAAGGAAGGAAGGAAGGAAGGAAGGAAGGAAGGAAGGAAGGAAGGAAGGAAGGAAGGAAGGAAGGAAGGAAGGAAGGAAGGAAGGAAGGAAGGAAGGAAGGAAGGAAGGAAG